>CAUYRH010081740.1:0-19554 GCA_963574655.1 Perodicticus potto
TTATAGATGAGGATGCAATATCCTAAACATGTTGACAAGTTGAATTAAGAAATTAATATTTAATTTTTAATATAGTAATATAATATTTAATTTTTTAATATAGTTCACAGTATGGCAAAAACTTGATCTGTATTGTTTGGGCTTTCTAGAAATAGCAATCAATATATAGAGACTTTGCACCTGTATTGTCCGGGCTTCCTAGAAATAGCAATCAATATATAGCCCTTTGCACAGTCTCAAGGCAGAGTGCTGAGGCAGCTGCTGCTTGATGCCACCCGTGCACATAGCTACCTGCGGAGACATCTCAGAGGGTGCCCATGAATATTCCTTATCCCTGTCAACTGGCCTCTTCATAGAAGAAGACTGCTATGTCCATACCTTCCTTAAATCTTTCTGCTCTTTGCATACATGTTAGGGCTTAAAAGTTGCTCTATGGGTGTCTAAAACCCAAGGCCATTCAATCTTCTCTCTCTAGTTCCTGAGGGTTTGGCCAGGAAGTGGAAAGCAGAGTCTTCTTCTTTGCTTTCTCTTTACCATCATCCATATTCATCTCACTTCTTTCTTCTCTCCCCTAAAGAATGATAAATACTTGAGGGCTCTTAAAAGCAATGGCTATGGGGTTTCTTAAATTAATAATAAAAAATATGAGACTGGAAAGAGTATTTGTGTGTGATGAATGGTGAGGGAGTAAAAAAGACAATGGTGGAAGAAAATGGCAATAGATTATTTGGATGTTTCTAAACTGTGTCCATAAATAAGAAGCTACTTCTTCTTTTAAATTCCATTCCTTTATTTTCCCTTTCCTAATCCTACTTTTTACCTGGTGTGCTAAATAATTTTTTTAACTTCATTCAGAGGTCTTACTGAGCCTGCCTTGCTTAGATTTTATTTATTCATATTTCAATTTATTATAGAGCTTTCTTAGTGACACTGTTCATACTGACATCCTTATCAAATCATCAGTCTCTGACTTTATTCTCTTAATCATCCTGGTGCTTTTTCTCTGCACTCTCAGTTTTCCTGATTGGGAGTTTCTCTAGGTCCATTTGTATTATGTCTCTATTTTTACTGGCATTCTGAGCTACTTTTTATTTCCTGGTGCTCTGTTATTTTCCAGGTCAATTTGATTTATATTTTCAACATTGGGAGAGACTATAAAAAATACTTTCTCCTATTTTGTCATTTAAAGTAACAGATAATTTCCCTGAAAGACCAAGGACAACTTGGAGATGTTTCTCTCTTTGTTTTATTGCATTCTTTCTTCTAAGATAGTGTTATACTGTGTACTACTGAATTTCAATTTGAATAGCTTGGGGCCTCATCCTTTGAAATTCTTTAAAAATATGGCATTTGGTGATCTTGTGCCTGGCCACAGGAAACATTTTAAGAAATAAAGCTGTAAAGCTCTAAATAACAGAGGTATTCTAAATAACAGAGTTATTTAGTTTCTAAAAAATGACAATATTTTCCCCATGAAGACTTATTTAAATAATACAGAGGGGTGTCTGTGGCTCAAAGGAGTAGGGCACCAGCTCCATATGCCAGAGTTGGTGGGTTCAAACCCAGCCCTAGCCAAAAACTGCAAAAAAAAAAACAATATATATATATATAATCATTTGTATATTTACTTATATGCAGAAGGTAGTGAATATGTTGCCTGAAAGGAATAAGTACAGAATTTTTTTTAAAGGTTCTGACCCAGATTTGATAATAAAACAAGACAATAACACCACATTTCCTCAATCTGAATTACCCAGTATTGAGACTGGTGGAGTCCTCTCTTTTGATATTGCATGTGGTGTATTATCTATCCTTTGAAGCATAGATTGTCTTGTTTTTCATGTACATTGCAAAAGTGAAGAAAGCTCCAACTGATGTTTAGGTTTAGAAACTATCAGAAGCATTTTTAAAACCACTGCAGAGGAGAGACAGAGCAAGTCACTCTTTTAAATATCAGATTTATATTGACTTTTCATAGAATTTGGTTACAAAAGACCCACCAGATAAAAGGGAAAGAAAAAAGAATCATTGAGTTTACTTCACATTTACAACAAAATCAATTAGTAACAGATAAAACTTAAGAGTTTACAAGTATCTGCCAAATTTTTCTCAGTTCTGTGACTTTACGTAATGTTTTAAGCGATTTTATGAAATACACACAAACATAGATTTATATTTTTATAAAAAGAAAAATAATCTCCAGTCTGCACTTTGACTTAGGGCAGTTCTCTTAATCCAATCAGTCCTGTTAGAGCACTGTGAACACTGATTGGCAATTCCCTGCAATGCACTGGACATACAGTCAGTGCAATTATAATTTCCTCAAAATTAATCCTGAATCTCTACTTAAAGGTAGATTCAGAGCTGTGATTTCATATTCTTTTCTCAAAGAGGGAGTTCATAGTATTTGTTACCATGCTGGAAACGCCCACCTACCTTCTCTGAATTGGCTTTTATAATGACAGAGAGGGAGGTGTCTGTGGAACTGCGTGAGGCTAACAGATCCTGACAGAGCCGGAACCCCTCCAGTCAGCCTGTACCCAGAACACAAACCAACTGGCCTAAATGGCCACAGGCAACAGACACCCTTATGGGGGAAATTAAGTAAACAAAGTAAAACTAGAATTTTTTTTTTTGTTTTAACAACAGCAAGCCCTCTTCCTTCCTGCAACAAAAGAAAAGTACTCGTGATAAAACATTAAGTTTTAGAAAGTGACAAAACTCTCGTTTTGGTGTTATTACACATCTTAAGTGGGTAATCATATTAATATCACTTAATTCAGAATTAGGTTTGTATTCTTTTTTGTACAACTACCACTTATTTTCTTGTAATCAATAATTGTGCCTCTTTTTGGTCTTCTCAACTTTTGCATTATCCTTAATTCTTTCTGGGTGTTCAATCATTATACCTACTTTATCAAATTTATTTTTCCTAAAGAGGTCCCCCCTGGACACACCACACTTGTCCACTCACCTTATCCTTGGCTTATTGTTCTCTGGTCTTGCTGCTGCTTTCAAGAACCCAATTCTTTCTCTTTCTTAGTGTACTCCTTTGTTTTTTGGAGCATATTCTCACTATCTCCTTAAGAAATGGTTGCTTGAAAGGTAAATCTCTGAATCCTCAAAATACTAATATCTTAATTCTTCCGTAAAGTTTGACTTATGTTTTAGAACATTGCAATGTAATGCAACATTAGAGCTCAAAAATGATTTTCCATCAGGATTTTGAAAACAATGTGTATTTCTTCTTAACATCTAGAATTATTTTGAGATATTAAATTCCATTTTAATTTCCATTCTTCTGCATGTAATCTGGCTTATAGTCTCTCTAAAATACAACACTGTGCCTTGATGCAGGTTGTTCTCATTAATTATGCTGGGCACTTGGTAAACCTTTTCAATCTGAAAATTGGCATACACGTCTCAAGAATATTCTTATGTTTAAAAAAAATTCTTATGTTATTGCTTTGATAACTCCCTATTTTAATTTTTTTATTTTTTTGTATTATTTGGATAATGGAACTTCTACATTAAGCTTCTAAGTCTTTCAGTTTTTCTACTTATTCATTTTGAACATCTCTTCTTACTTTGGTTATATTTTCTTAGAAATGTCTTTGAATTTATCACACAACCATTTCACTGATTTCTAAATAAATTTTGTTATGATTTTTACTTCCTCAGTTTCCTTATTCTGATTTTTCCTATTTTTATAGAATACTATTCTTGTTTTATAGGTGTCATGTATTTTTATAGTTCTCTTAGGATATTAACTAATTTGTTTAAATTCTGTTGTTCCCTGCATTATCTGTGTCTCTAATTTATTTTTTAAAAATTATTTTCCCTTTTTAGTCTCTACATCTAAGGTGATAGCATTTATACAATTATTCAATAATTTTTGTTGGTTGATATATATATAAATAAGACACTTAAAAATCTACGTGTTAACTGACTACAGGTCAGGGATTTTTACTGGAAAGCTTTACTTCTGAGCAGTTAGTCATGCAGTTGACCTCTTCATTGAGTTCTCCCGGCTGTGGAAACTCTTTCTCAGGAGCTTTTCAGGACCTCCTGAGAATTCTCCAGGCTTTTCTTTGGGGGATGATGTCAGCCTGTTGCTGCTGCTCTGTAATGGGAGGACAGGGAGCTAATGATCCCATCATTTAGGTGACAGACTACATTAATTCTGGCAAGACCCTGAGTCTCAGAACACTCAGACTGACTTTTCAGTATAATAAATCCTTAAATTCTAGTCAGGGAGGAATTACCTAAATGCCAGTCATTTGCTCATTCCTCACATAGAATTTAAATCTACATCTCTGATTTCTTATCTTTATGCTCTTCCTCTCCATCCACTGGCACTCACGCTTTCAAACCTAGGGTTTTGAAAGATGAACAGATCCCTTTTATACTAGTTTCCTCTGCCGCATTCACTTTATAGCCCCCTTCATTCCATTCAATCATTTTAACAATAATCTGTCTATTCCACACCTTCCAATGTTTTGTTGAACTCTTTCATCTATTGGTGGCCTTAGTGCCACTAAATAGGGTCTCAAAAACAAAAGAAGATAAACATGTGGATCATTACTCTAACATGAGGATGGATTTGAGAGTAAAAAGTCTAGCAAAGGTATAAAGATTAAGTTAGTGCAATTACCTGGAGGTATAATTTGGAGATACAATATGTGCCTATAATGTAGGATTGTGAATGAAGAGTATAGTTTGAAAGAGATTTAGGAGTAGAATCTATAGACCAGCAGTTCTCAACCTGTGAGTCATGACCCCTTTGTCACAATGAAAATACATCCTGTATATCAGATATTTACATTACGATTCATAACAGTAGCAAAATTACAATTATGAAGTAGCAACAAAAATAATTATATGGTTGGGAGTCACAACATGAGGAACTGTAAGGGGTGCAGCATTAGGAAGTTTGAGAACCACTGCTATTGACATTTGTAGCTGACTAGATGTGATAAATGATACCCTAAATAAGGAGGACAGGCCGGGCGTGGTGGCTCACGCCTGTAGTCCCAGCGCTGTAGGAGGCCGAGGTGGGTGGATTTCCAGTGCTCACAGTTCGAGACCAGCATAAGCATGAGTGAGCCAGAGTAAAAGACCCCGTCTCTACCACCAGGAAAGAACACCGCCGGGTATTGTGGTGGGTGCCTGTAATCCCAGCTACTTGGGAGGCAACTGGCAAGAGGAATCACCACAAGCAAGGACAATGTAAAAAAAAAAAAAAAAAAAACAAGGAAACTAAGAAGAGTGCAAGCCAACTGAAATAAAATCAAAAAAAAAAAAAAAAAGGAGGACAATGTTACCTCTAAAACAGAAAATATGAAAGGCTAATTTAAAATTTTAATGAATTTTCAAAGTTGCAAATATATTAATATTCATATTCTCAATCAGCAAAACTCTTTAAAATTAATCCAGAGACAGACAACATGTGAGGCAATAGACATAAAAAAGATGAATAACTCTCATTTTGGAGGGTCTTATCATTTAGCAGATTTAGTTAGAGTTTAAGTGGAATGGCCCCTATTGAATTAGAAACCACCAAAGTACATTAATACCAATGGGAAGAATAAGAATTGCCTGATTTTCTCCAGAATCACTAATCTCCTGCCAAGAAAGAGCACATGATAATAAATTAGCATAAATGATGCAGAAGGGTATTTGGGATAGGTTTTGGGAAGAATTGGTGAGTTGTTGATTTTAAGAAATTATACCAAAAAAACTATTTGATTTTAAAAAAACTACACAGATTTATAGAAGTGTGTACCAAAGGTTTCTTAGATAGGAAAGAACCAAGTGAATTCAGAAAAGGACTGGTGAAGTTGGCTATAAATGTTGGATTAGGGAACTGAAGACTCCAATAAAGTCAATGAATAGAAGGCCAATAAAAATTATGGCAAAACAGCTAATTATATTCCCAAACCTTTTTCCTTTCTTCCTTTCAGAAAAAGAAAAATCCCATTTTGGGGAAGTACAAGATTTTTCAGTTAGGGCCTATATTTCTCGGTGTCTCTTTTAGCTAGGTATGATCATAAGACTAAGCTTTAAGCAATGTCATATGGATTTAAAGAATATGTACAACTTTGGGGTCACATCCCTTAGTAACAAAACTTGTAATGCCCTGAAATCCTACAACTCATGTATAAAAGACACATGGTAGATGTTTTCCCAAATTAATAACACTCCTAAAAATTTACATGACATTGCTAAGAAAGGGTTGTGAAATTGAAGCACATTTTTCCAAACCAGTAAGAAGAAAGATAAACTTTTATCAATCAGACTTAAAAAAAAAAAAAAAAGAAAGAAAGAAAAGAAAACTGTTAGCTTTTTTCGTGTTATTTAGCCAGCTTCAAATATGTGAACAAAGATAGCCCCATAGAGGGTGGCAAAACTAAAGACAGAAAAAATGTAAATCCCTTGGTGACCTTATGAAACAAAGCCATTTTTTTTTGCAATTTTTATCTGGGGCCAGGTTTGAACCCGCCACCTCCTGCATATGGGGCCAGCGCCCTACTCCTTTGAGCCACAGGCGCCGCCCCATTTTTTTTTTTTCTTTTGAGAGAGAGTCTCAAGCTGTCACCCTGGGTAGAGTGCCCTGGAGTCATAGCTCACAGCAACCTCCAACTCTTGGGCTCAAGTGATCCTCTTGCCTCAGTTTTTCTATTTTTTAGTAGAGAAGGGGTCTCGCTTTTTGCTGAGGCTGGTCTCAAACCTATGAGCTCAAGCTATCCCCCCTGCCTCAGCCTCACAGAGTGCTAGGATTACAGGCGCGAGTGGCCATGCCTAAAGCCATTTTTTACCCTGGACCATCCACTTCTACACCGTTACATAAGGAAGAGTTCTTGGACATGGGTTGTATAATTCAACATCTTACACTGTACCTAAACTTAAGTGGAATATTGTGTGACTGGAAGCATAGAACCTGTAATCAGAAACTAGGATATTAGATTTATGACTTCAAATGTGATGTGGTTCTGGGGCATATATTAGAATGGCATCATGGGAGTTTGTTGTTGAAAGAAAGTGAAGGTAGCTAGAGATAGAAAACGATGGAAAGAATATCTGAATTTAGTAAATCAAGTTCATTTATATAGTTATTGAAATTACTTGGATAAGAATAGGGATAAGGACAGCAAAACAAAAATGCCAAATCATAAAACAGAGTTCTCAATGATGTAAGAAAACCCTAAAAATAATAATGGGGACAGGGTAAAAAGGAGATTGTAGCAGTTGATTGACATAAGCCTCAAGTTCCCAGTGGAAGAAAAGCATTATAAAAGTAGTAGCCCAGATGTTATCATTAGCTAATTTGGCAAATCATTTAACATTTGTGGTTCAAAGTTCTCCCACCTGTAAAGGAGACAATTGGATTAGATTATACCTGTTTTCCTTGCAGCACTAACATTTCATGATTTTAACTTAGAATTGAATCCAAATCCCCTAATTCTAATAGCAGACCAATCTTCTACTTGCTTTAAAACCAGAATGTCACTTCACTTTTAACAGAATATAAACCCAGGGCTAAAGCCTCTTGGGAAGAGTGAGGAAATGGTACATAAACAAGTCACTTTCCTTCTCTTTCCTGCAGTGATACTCAACTTCAAATTTCTTCCCTCTGTATCTGTGCACAGTGGTTCACAGCTGTGTGAACAGATTCCCAATTACCATGATTTGCAGGAAAATCTAAGCCCAAAATGAGATGAGGCCTATGGGAGGAGCGAGTATCTTGGGTGCTTGGGTGACCTCTTTCTGACCCGTGCTGTTTTATCATCCAGCTGCTGGTAAAGGGGGGGTTGCTTATGCAATAGTGTTTCTCTTTCCTTTGCCTCTTTGGATGTTTTGTCTTTGCTCTGTTTTTCTCTTTTGATTTCAATAATTTTCCCTTTTTAATAGATTATGTCAAAGCTTCTGCATTATATAAAAATACAAGCATATGTACAACATAGCATTACTAATATCCTAAGCTTTCAAATAATCCAATCGCAAGTTTGATAAATGAGTCTTATGAGCAAGATAATGTTCTAACATTCATTTGCCCTTTGCAAATGAGTCCTGGGCATTTTGTTTCTTTTACCTTGGGCAATGATACTCTGAATCTTTTTAACCACCTGAATCTCTTACATGTCCCATCTTGGGCTTGACCCAGCTATCTGAGGAGAGAGATTTTGCTCCACATCCAGTCCATCACCTGTGTATTTTTTTTTTCCAACAAGAGAAACAACAGCACTGGACAGAATTTGAATCAATCATTAAAGTAAATATGTAGAGCCTATTGGTTGAATTTGTCTATAATAACCACAGAATAGGACCACTTCAGATTCATTTTCTGTTCCACCTCTGATTTTTGTTAAAAAAAAGATTGTGTGGGGTAACTATTTCTTGTGAGTTATTGTGAAAACATCAAAGTTTGGTTTCCTTTACACAAAATACCTTCCCAGTTCTTTCATGGATTCCTGTGGCCACATTAAAATCTGTCAGATAAACTTTGCTGCTTTAATTTGGGGAGAAAAAAGGTTAATTGAGGAAGAGATGTTGATTAGTAGTTGTTTAATTGTTCTATAGTTAATACTATATTCCTTGTTTTGATTGTCGATTTTCCACTAAAGAGACATTAATTATGATACTAAAGTTAATAGAACTTAATCTTTAACTCACTGAACTGGGCTGAAGCAATCATTACTGTTTTCTCTTAGCAATTATGTAGATCCTGTAACCATTATTACAATAGTAAATTTATCATTTATCTTATTTATTAAAAGTAAAACCTAGCTTGCAATCTCCATCAATGCTAGGAACATACTTGTATTTTTCACCACAATACTAAGACTTGCAATTTCTAGAAGCTCAAAAATTGAGTGAATAAATGTAAGTACTATTATATTGAATAATATTTTTCATGGTTTTCTTTTAAGTGTTCATGCCTCTGAGATATATATAATAGTTTCTAGAAGGTCCTACAGAAGTATGGAGCCCTGAAAATAGCATTAGACCTAATGTGATTATTAGGTAAGGTTTGAACAAAAGTCATGCTTTGTTACTCTGATTAATTGTTACAACACCCTTAACTGCACTGGTAATTTTCAAAGTAACAGGAAAGAACTGACAACACAAAAAAGAAAGTACACACATTCAGAATGTAATTTCCTTTTTTCCTTTTAACTCAGCAGGGATTCAGGAATCATCACTGTTAACATCATTTATCTCTACATTCTAAATGTGTACAAGCACAGTAAGGAAATTTATGGTTAAAATCGTGCCATGTAATCCATGGTTTACTATAAAATGCAATATTAAAGTGGCACTGAGCATAATCAGTCATATACCTCTCACATGTTCTGCTCTGTATTAGCAATCACCAGGTATTTATTGCCTCTTTCCCCCCCCCCCGATATACTGTATTGATAGCAGGTCACCCCTGTTAAATAAATGAGTGTGATTCAACCAGGATTCACTTTAAGATCTATCATTATTTTTTTTCTAAATTGTGACAGAAATGCCGATGTTTCTTAACATGCATGCTTATCTTCATTGAAATCTCCCATGTAGATATGAAATATAACAATTTTGACATTTTTAAAATCAAAATGGACTATTTGAATCTCATAGGACTTTCCCACTGAGTATCCAAACCATAAAAAACTATTTGAATAAATAACTGTGTCCAAGCCAGACCTTAAGCTTATGATAATACCACTTAAAAAAAAAAACAGATCTCCAGAGGAAAGTTGATGACTTATTTGGCATGATTGTTTCCTCTTATAACTTTTTTTTTATTTCTACATGCATCCTTCATTACAATCTAATTGTTCTAGATTACAATATTTATAACTGTAAGCTTGCTGACATTTCTAGCAAATTGTAGAAACTATGAGTATGTAAATGTGGACTTAGTTTATTTTATTTGGGTAATTAAGATTTCTTTTACCTGAAAAGTTATTCATAATTAAATTTTATTGGCATTGCTTAATTCATTCCAGATATCTAAACAGGAATAAGCTGTTAGATTTCCTCCTCCCTCTCTCATTTCTATGGTCTGAAACACCTCTGTTTAACAAGTGTCAAGAGTCACTTCTTATAGGAAGTACAAACCTCTGTCTCTCTTGGGACCTTCCACAACCTGACTTCCCGCGTAGGTATATCCAGCCTATTTTAATCTCTGTATCACATGACTTCGGCTTTAATAGACATACATTTTCTTTTGTATTTAATATAGTATACATCCAACTTTTTCTTTTGCATTTAATATAGTATGCATCCAATTCTCAATAACCCTTCTTCTTACTCATCTTTCAAGTTCAAGTTCAATCCTCCTCTTGTGAAAGAGATCCTCCATTTATCTAGAGAGTTCTACTCTCCATCCTTTCCACCTGGACTCCTGCCCAGATACCTGATGCAACAGACTCCTCTGACCTTCACAGGTCAGTTACATTTGCACAGGTCAGTTGCATTTGGCCAAAAGGAAGGCTGGGTAGAAGATGGGGAGAAAAGAGAAAAGAAGGTAAGAATGTGGCATTTATTCCTCCAATCTCTTCCTATAAGCAATTTCACCTGCATTAATCCCTCAACTAGAGGCAGGTCTCTCCACAGGACTCTTTTCTTCCATGTTCCAAGAATTACTCTATTTCTTTTTTTTTTTTTTTTTTTTGCAGTTTTTGGCCGGAGCTGGGTTTGAACCCACCACCTCTGGCATATGGGGCCGGCGCCCTACTCACTGAGCCACAGGCACTGCCCAGAATTACTCTATTTCTTAGCCTTATCTGATGGTAACTTCGTGATTGCTATTAGCTCCATGATAATGCACTATCTATGTAGTTTCCATGCACTCTGAAAGAATATTTGTAAACAGTTCCTTTCTTAAGCTTTTTGAAGTTCTCTGTACTCTTACGGTCCTGATTAATACACATCTCCTCCAAGAAGTCTTATCCAATAACTCTGATTCACTTTCAAGTGATATAATGCATCCTTATCACATGGTGGTAACTTTAAAATATGTCCACAAATTCTTTGATACTTCTCCTTACAAAAAAGCAAAGCCTAGATAGAAAACTCCAGGGACTCAACAACAAAAACTCCAGGAAGTGATCAAGGAACACACAGTAACTTCTCAGCCTATAAAATCAGTGTCCACAAATCAGTACCTTTTGTATATGTCAATAACAGCCAAGTTGAAAAGCAAATCAAGGACATAATTCCCTTCACAGTAGCTTCAAAGAAAATGAAATACTTAAGAGTACACCAAACAAAAGAGGTGAAAGATCTTTTTAAAGAGAATTATGAAACCCTAAGAAAAGAAATATCAGAAGACATTAACAAATGGAAGAACATATGCTTGTGGCTGAGAAGAATCAACATTGTTAAAATGTCTATTCTACCCAAAGCAATCTACAGATTCAATGCAATCCCCATTAAAATATCAACATTATACTTTGAAGAACTTGAGAAAATAGTACTTTGTTTTGTATAGAACCAGGAAAAAACCTGTAAAGCCAAGGCAATCCTTATAAATAAAAACAAAGCTGGAGGCATCACTATACCAGACTTCAGGTTATATTACAAATCCATACGAATCAAAACAGCATGATATTTACACAAATATAGAGATGCAGACATTTGGAACAGAATAGAAAAACAAGAGATGAAATGAGTCTCTTATTGCCATCTGATCTTTGATAAACCAAAAAAAGCATACAGTGGGGAAAAGAATTCTATTCTATAAATGGTACTGGGACTATTGGATAAACACATTGTAAAAAACTAAAACTGGACCCTACCTTTCACCACTTGCAAAAATTGACTCAAGATTGATTAAAGATTTAAGTGTAAAACATGAAATAATAAAAATCTTAGATGGTTTTGATGATATTGGACTTGGGAAAGTTTTTATGAAGAAGATTCAACAATAACAAATATAAAGAAAGGACTGAATTAAGCTGAAAATCTTCTGCATAGCTAAGGACACAACAAATAAGGCAAAAAGACAACCTTCAGAATGAGAGAAGATATTTGCAGGGTATGAATCTGACAATGGGTTGGTAATTAGAACCACAGAGAACTCAAATTAATAAACAAAAATAGAGCAAAAAATTCCATCTACCGCAAGGTAAGAAACATGAACAGAATCTTCTTGGAAGAAGATAGACGAATGGCTAATAAACATTTGAAAAAATGTTCATTGTCCCTAATCATCAGATAAACACAAATCATAACCACTCTGAAATATGACCTAACCCCAGTGAGAATAGCCCACATCAAAAGGTCTCAAAGCTATATAGATGCTAGTGTGAATGTGGAGAGAAGGGAACATTTTTACCCTGTTGGTGGTACTGCAAACTTCCAGAGTCTTTGGAAAGAAGTCTGGAGAATCCTCAAAAGATACTCCAAATCAGTGTCCACAAATCAGTACCTTTTGTATTATGTCAATAACAGCCAAGCTGAGAAGCAAATCAAGGACATAATTCCCTTCACAGTAGCTTCAAAGAAAATGAAATACTTAAGAGTACACCAGAACTCAAATTAGACCTCTCATTTGATCCTGCAATCCTATTAACAGGCATCTGCCCAGAAGAAAAAAATAATCCTTTTATCATAAAGACATTTACACTAAATTTTTATAGCAGCTCAATTTACAATCACCAAGATGTGGAAACAACCTAAATGCCCACCAACCCAAGAATAGATTGACAAGCTGTGGTTTATGTATGCCATGGAATACTCTTCAGCCATAAAAATATGGAGACTTTAAATCTTTTATATCAACCTGGATGGAGTTGAAACACATTCTTCTTCTTATTATTTTTTTTTTTGAGACAGTCTCACTGTTGCCCTAGGTAGAGTGCTGTGGCATCACAGCTCACAGCAACCTCAAACTCTTTGGGATTAAGCGATTCTCTTACCTTAGCCTCCCAAGTAGCTAGGACTACAAGCAACTGCCACAATACCCAGAAATTTTTTTGTTGTACTTGTCATTGTTGTTTGGCAAGCCCGGGCTGAATTCAAACCCACCAGCTCTGGTGTATGCAGCTGGCACCCTAGCCACTTGAGCTACAGGCACTGAGCTGAAACACAGTCTTCTTGAAAAATATCACAAGAATGGAAAAAGTTAAGTGTCCAATATTTTCAATACTAATATGAAGCCACATAATTAATAACATTCACATAAGAGAAAAACTCAAATCAATTCTAGGAGAGGGGAGGGGAAACAAGGGAGGGGAAGAGAGGTGAGGATGGAGGGAAATCAGTGTGCTCCCACTTAATGGTCACAATGTTAGGGTGTATGGCACACCTCTTTGGGGTGGGACACAATTATAAGAGGACTCTACCTAACAAATGCAAGAATTGTAACCTATATCTTTGTACCTCAAATTAATCTGAAATTTAAAAAGAAAAGATAATACCATCTATAAATGTGTATAGATCAAGCTATTTATGCTGAAAAAAAGAGTATTTTCTTTATTTTTTCTTTATTTTTTCTTCTGCTGCTATCAACACCCCATTACTCAAAAAAATTCACATATTTTATTTCAGTTAGATCTGTATATCTGTGCTCTTTTGCCATCCTTTCCTGCAAATTATTAGTATAACATATTCCAGGTAGTTTTTTTTACTTGTTTGTTTCTGTTTATAGCACTTTGCTAGTAAAATGGATCACTTTCTTCCATAAATCCTAATGGAATTAGATAGAAAACATTGTTGCTGTTTGCTGAACTCAACTTGGACACAAATGAAGATAACTCTATCCTGGTGTCACTGGGTTAGCTCTTGGATAAATAGAAACATAAGTGGCATGTCCAAAGTAAATGGATGACTTATTTTCCTGAATAACTTTATTTGGCAAAAAGAAAACTAGGCTTCCTGGCTCTTTTTCCTTTTGTCCAATTATAATAAGCCTTTGAGACAGCTTTTCTCTCATTGACACTCCATTAACTGTCAATACGGTGGAGCTACACGGTTATAAATACATAAAGTACGATATGCACAAGCCTATTTTGCATAGTGTGCTCCTGTATTCCCAGCTGCTTTCTATTTTTGTTCAAGTCAAACATGTTTTGATCTGCTTATTTTGCTGTTTTGTTTGAATTCTGTGATACTGAATGATTAAAAACAGTTTAAAAAATCATCAGATATCCAAATGTTACTGAAATACATCCAAAATCTAACCTTCTGTGTTTGAGGATAAATATAGATGCTATTATGGCAATAACACAGACATTTGTGTTCTATTAATCTTTCACACACAGGATTTAAATTACACCTAAATCATATAGGCAAAGTGCACATGAACTCAAAGGTTAGATATGAATAGCTGAGTTACATAGGCCAGAGTAAATTAGAAATTCAGAGATGTTTTAGTTCAATCTTTTCAATTCTTTTATGAGGAACTTGATACTGAGGTATGTTAGGATATTTGCTTCTTGTTCACATAGCAAATTTAATAATGGAAATACACAAAACTAGATTGCTAATGACTCCTATTTCAGAAAACGAGAGTGGCCTCATCCAGGTATGCCTTATCCTCCATGTTCTGGGAGCTGATGTTCTGCCTAGGCAGTTCTAGATAAGCCCTTAGAGGCAGAATCTCACTAAATCAAAGGTATCTAACGCTGAGAGAGTCACAACAATTATAAGACAATTTAAAATTTAACAAAGAGAAATAGAAAATTCTGTAGACCACAAGGTTATCATCTGTATTATCAAGACAGCCAAGCCACACAGAAAGCTAGATAAACATCACTCTATTCACCAGCCACGAGAAATTATCACAAGTATAAAAAATGTACTCTTATATAATCAGAGAATTTCCCTGTTAGTCCAGAACATAAAAACTCAAAAGCCTGCAGAGGCTGCTATGTAGATTGGTGAAACAGATGAGTGTAATACCATAGGGAATGGTGAAGACTCTGGTAGATGAAATGTAAATGTCCTATTTCAAAAGAATATTTCATATTCAGCCTTTAAAAGAAGGAGATTCTGCCATTTGTGACAACACAGATCAACCTAGAGGACACTATGCGAAGTCAAGTCAGCCAGACATAGGAAAACAAAACAAGTATGTGATCTCACTTAGGTGTGGAATCTAAAAAAGGCAAACACACAAAAGCAGAAAGTAGAATGGTAGTTGCCAGGGGCCGGAGGATGGTGGAAATAGGAAGCTTGTGCTTAAAGGGCACACAATTATACAAGATGAATAAGTTTTGGAGATCTAATGGACAGCATGATGACAACAGTTAGTGATACTGCACTAGACATTTATCCCTCCATATCCACGGGAAATTGGTCCCACGACCTCTAACAGATACCAAAATCCACTAATGTTCAAGTACTTGATGTAAAATGGCATAGTATTTTTAATAATATAACCTATGCTCATCCTCAGATATGCTTTAAATAATCTCTAGATTATAGTATCTAATATAATACAAATGCTATGTAAATAGTTGTTACACTATATTGTTAAGGAAGTAATGACAAAAAAACAGTCTGTACCTGTTCAATACAAATACAACTTTTTCCCCAAATATTTTCAATCCATAGTGGTTCGAATCCATAGTTGCAGACCCCGTGAGTACAAGAAACCAACTATATTCTTGAAATTTACTCTTTCATGCTTATTCTTTACACTATACTAAAGGACGACAGAGTGTAGTAGTAAAGAGTATCATTCTAGAACAAGACTGACTTCACAGCTTGCTTTGGCCCAGCTAGTTGGCCCATGCCTCAGTTTTCACATATGTAATTTAAGGAATTAACATACAACCTATGTCACAGAATTTTGTAACTATTAATCCAGTTAATTGAAGATACTAGAATATGCCTGTCATATGATAAACACATTATAAATTTTAGTTAACTATTACGTTTATTATCACCTCCATTATCATCTCCATGACTATGCTGCTATGATTCTGTTCACTTTCTCCATAATTTATACATGTTTAAGCAGATATCCCAATTTCTGGTTTGGAAAAATACTACCATAATTAAATAAAACATAGTCTTTAAACAGTGCTGCTGTTTAATTTTCCTAACTTTAAATGCCAACTATAGAGTCCCTAGCAAAAAATACTTCTTGATGACTCTTAGTCCCTAACACAGGGACTCTTCTGTTCCTCTTCTGTGTTTTGGCCCATTAAGTGATCATTTCTTTAGACATTTTAGTTCAAAATCAAGTCTCAAATTTCAAACAATGAAATTAAGTCACAAAAGAATATTTAGCAGGTTGATCCAAGATTCTTTGCTTCTAGATCATTTGTTCTTCCCAAATTAATGAGGCTTTTTAAGCTCCAGTATAATTCTGGATTTGCTTGGAATAATTAGAGTTCTTGTCATTAAAAATAATTTTCAGAAAAACTCATTGTAGCAGAGATAACTGTTAATACACTAGTCTACCAAGAAAGTCACAAGGAATTCACTACTTTACCACTTCCAAATCTAGTGGCCTGTAACACAGCCATGTTAGTGTCTTTTATGTTTCTGTAGGTTGACTGGGATTAGCTGGGTGGTTCTTCTGTTCTATAAGTTATCAGCTGGGTCTATAGTCATGAGGGGGCTCAATTGTACCATAACATCCAAGATGGCTTGCTCTCAGGCTGGCGGTTGGTATTGGTTGTCCACTAAGAGCTTATCTGGAACTGCAGACCAAAGTCTCTCAGCTCTCACGCCACTTATCGCAGTAGCCTGGCAGTTGTGGGGGTTTGTTTTGTTTTGTTTTGCTTTTGCTTTTGAGACAGAATCTCACTCTGTCACCTGGTGCTGGAATGGAGTAATGAAATCACAACTCACTGCAGCCTCAAACTCCTGGTCTCAAGTGATCTTTCTGCCTCAGGCTCCAAAGTAGCTAGGACTATAGGTATGCACCACCACATCTGACTATGCTTTTTAAAAAAATTTTGTACAGATGGGATCTCAATAGGTTACCTAGCCTTATCTGAATCCCTGGGGCTCAAGTGATCCTTTTGCCTCCACCTCCCAAAGTGCTGGGATTACAGGTAAGAGCCATCATGCTGGGCAAGCAGCTGGGTTTTAAGCAAAGTTATCATAAGAGGAAATGGTCAAAGAAGTCGAAGCTGCTAGTTCTTTTAAGGTATGGACTCAAAAATCTCAGAACACTCTATTAGTCAAAACAGTCACAGAAGCATCCTAAATTCAAAGGGAAATGATATAACTATTTCTTTTCCTTTGAGAACTGGCATATAGTAGGAATTGCAGGGTCATCTTTGAAGACTGTCTAGTAGCCACAAACCTTCTCATCCTTATGGATTCCTTTTGTCTACTGATGGAAAAGGAATGGATTAAAGAGTAGGTCAAAGATAAAATAGGTTACGAGTAATGTTCTGAATTTTACTGAAACAGACTAAAGGAAAATATAATCTAGGAATTAGAACATTAAGGTTTTAATCCAAGCTCTATAATTTAAAAGCTAATGTAACCTAGAACAACTAACTGAAACTGAGTATCTCAGCTTATTCTCTTACAAATTCACTCTGAGAAAAAAATAGTTCATATAACCAACATGCAACTTTCTAAGTGAAAAACATCTTCAGACTTAAGAAGACAAATTCATTGTCTCAGTAAAGTGACAGGACACTGTCAGGCTCCCCTGATAGTTGACGTAACCACAAAACATAAAAACCACATAGTTGTGCCTGTCCCTATGTAAGGCCAAAGACAAAAATCAAAAGTCTCCAGGGTAGAGTAAGAACTAAGGTACAAGAATGGGTCAAAACAATAGGCAGAGGCTAAGAGAATAGCATAGTTCAGTTCTCCCTGCTTCCTTATCTATATCTCTGAATTAAAAAGCAATTCTAAATTAGAAGTTTTCAACCCTAGGTTTATGCCACAACTGCCTATGAAATTTGAAAAAAAATTATAAAGCACATTTCACATGTTATTTCTATCTGTATCATTTTTTTCTCTTACTAATTACAATTCATATTTTAACTCTCAGCTCAGAAGTCACTTCCTACAAGGCTTTCCAGAGATCCCCATAACCCAGGTTAGATTTTATACCCCTCCTTTGTGCTCTCATAGATTATCACACTTCAAATGTGCTCAATTTTCTTGTTTCTCTCCTTCAGTACACTATAAACTTATTAGAAGCTAAGGGATTCCCAAGGTCTGATATAGTGTCACACTTTTCCACCACCAATACAGAAAGACACATAGAAGGAAAGAAAGAAGAAAGGAATGATTCGTATGACCAGTAATTTTTTGACATCTCCAACAACACATGCACACAAATTTCCAACTTGGCATGCAGCCAAGAGATTCTAAATCAGGAGATATATATTTTCACAGATCCTTATCCTGAAGTATAACCAGGGCTGGTATACTTTATGTTTGACAAGCCAAAAGTCCAGCCTGGACTAGAACCAAAATCCTATAATTGATCCAAATGTTGGGCATGAAATCCAAGGGATAGAACGTTATGTATCTCCAGATATGAAAACCAAGGAAAACAGCTAATATATATTTGCGTACTTACTACATGTCAAGCACTGTTCCAAATGCCCTAAATACATTTTATTCTCACTGTAACAACAACCCTACCTTATGGACAAAGAATTTGAAAAAAGTACAGACAGAATAAGTAATTTAGGTCAGGCAACAGAGCCTGGCACTCAAAAGTAACCATAGCAGCATGGGGACCATACCCCTTTAGCTTTCTTTGCATAATACTAAGCACAAAACCATGTACAGATTATTATGTGTTTAATAAACATCTATCAGAAGAAGCACTGGGAGTGCTTTGTCTCTGTTTGTAATCAGAAAACATACAAGTGGGTATACCATAATTACACCACAAAAACAAGTAAGATAAGAAGTGGATATTAAACTACAGCATTACCACTGGAGTTGGAAAGATGGCAGAAGATAGTATATAAAAATTGTATAATGAAGAAGTAATTGAGTTGTACAAAATGCTTTCTCAACAATAGCTGAGACACTTTCAAAGTGCATTCCATACTCCCAGTTTAATGACTCCACTGTCATTGTCCTGAAAGTATTAGTCATTTTGAACAAGAAACACCCCATTTTTATTTTACACCTAGCTCCACAAATTATGCACATGATCACATCCAGGTGGTTCTTTAAAGCCCTTCACTACACAGAAATATCTAAAGGAGGTATTTTGTAATAGGCAACTATAGCCAACACATTTGCAAGAAGTTGTTTGATATAAAACAAGAAGAGAATTTTTAGAATAACAGAAATACAGACAGATTTAGAGATTTTTGTAATCAGCATATCAGCCTTAAGTCAAGAGAATGATAAGGCTGACATGAAGCAGATTAGATCAGTCAGTATTGTCCCCACCTGGAATACAGAAGTGGCTCAATGAACAACAGTGAACAAGGACAGTGAGAAAACAGACATGGATGAAAATTAGAAAGACAGAGCTTCCTTGCGGCTGGGCACGGTGAGACCAGGGAGAGAGGACCTCAGGCATCTCTGGCAGGTGGGATCTACCCAGGAACTTCCCCTTGGGGACACAGGGAGACAGCGTGAGGCTTCCGGACACCCTGAGGAAGGCAAAAG
>CAUYRH010081742.1:0-39043 GCA_963574655.1 Perodicticus potto
CTGAGCTCTCTGCTCAGGGGTTTATATAGTTCCAGGGACTTGTTTTGCTGGAACTTCTTAGGGGCGGGTCTTCGTCAGTTACAGCCAGCTGTCCAATGAAGACCCAGGCCCTGGAAACTGACATGATATTAACCAGCCAGATTTGCACATGGAGCAGACAGCAAGGCGCCAGTGTCTTCCGCACAGGTCCGGCCCTTTCACAAGCTGGTTTCTCCATCTGCCATAGCATCAGCGCTGCCAGGGCCAAGGCAGCGGTTGTAGAGCTGCTTTGTCCTGCATCACCATGACTGAGTGGAGTTTTAGATGGAGACCACAAAGGCTTTGGGAATGACACCTTCCTATGTCCTCTCCAGAGTTAGGTAAGATCTAAGAATTAGCAGTACACCCACTGCACGTTGCCATGTAGAGTGCATTCCTGTTACAATGTGCACCTACATTTTTGGTCGAAATTATCGGGAAAACACTCCTTGAGAAGGAGGCTGGCTCTTGGCCAGGAGAGACACATTTGCAGAGGGCTCTGCTGCCCTGGTAAACACACAGATCGCACCGCCTTCCCACAGCTGTCCCTTCCCTCTCTCCTGTGTGCCCTTCCTTCCTTGACACATTGGGGGCTGCAGGCGAGATGGCCACACATGTGCCTGCCAGGGTGGGAGCTTCTGAGATTGCTTAGGCCAGGGGCAGCCAGGTGGGCCCCTGGGACCTGGGCAGGGCTCCAGGACCTTCGGTGCCACTGAGCCTTTGGCCTTGCCCTGCAGAGGTGTAGCCTGCCTCCCCAGCCCTCCCACTGCCTCTTCCCGTGATTGTGGGGGCTGAAGGAGTCTGGTCTGCGCACTCCCGCCAGCTCCCGGATCCTCCCAGGCTGGAGCCCCATGTGCCTGGCAGGTCTGGGAGGGACGGCGCGGAGCCCCAGAAGGCCCACTGGGCTTCCCCACTCCTACGCCATATTACCTATGTATAATGGGTGTCTATATTTTTCTCTCAAAATTAGGAGAAAAAAGTGTACATTATACATAGCAAAATACCTGATAAATGCTGTCAACAGACAAATGGATAAAGCAAATGTAATAACACACAAATGGAGTATTTTCCAGACTTAAAAAAGAAGGGGATCGGACGTTTGCAGGAGAGCCTGAAGAACTTTGTGCTAAGTGAAGTAAGCCAGACACAGAAAGAAAAATATTGCACCGTCTCACTCGCCTGTAGGACATTTTATTTTTTTTAAAGAAGAGCTCAAGTCCGCAGAGACAGACAATGAAACTGATTTCCAGCAGGGAGAAGGGGTGGGGTGGAGGAAAAGGAAACGGGGAGAGATGTAGGTCCAAGGATACAAAACAGCAGATATGTGCAAACAGAGCTAGAGATCTGACGCAAAGCATGGGGACTAAAGATAATAAAGTATTGTGTGAGGGATTTTGGTTAAATAAGTAGATTTTAGCTGCTTTTGTCTTACAAAATGTTGCTATGTGAGATGACAGATATGTAATTTACTTCACTGTTTTAACTACTTTGCTATCTATAACTTCATGTTATAAACCTCAAATATACACAATAAAAATTATTTCTAAAAAAAATTCATTGTAAATTTGGCCTTAGTATTCCATGTTGAAGCCAGATGTTTATAATGAGCTGAATTTCATATCACGAAGATGCCTCATGCTCACTGGATGCCCCATTCAGGCCATAAGCTTTCCTTCCCAGGACAGGTGCACGCTCTAAACACGGATTGAAAATGAACAGCACCAAGCCCAGAGGAAAGGCTGGGTACGAAGAAGACAGTACAAGCAACGTTAGGCAGAACTGAGACAAGTGTGTTTTCATGCAAGTACTTCTCCAAATCTTTCACTTTCTACTTTTTCCTCCACTTTTTAAATACCAGAGGGAATGTCTAACTCCCATCTCCTGCCTCCCCAAGCCCAACTTCTTGTGACTTAAGTGTCATTTGTGCACAGCCTGCCAATGAAACGTAAAAATCTAAGCATCTCACGGTCTCTCAGTTGATATAAGCAACAGAGAACAAAGTCTGAACTTTGGCAAAAGTCTATTAATAATTGACAAATAACGGAACGATCAAGGTGTAGAAGGCGATACATGAAGAAAAATAGCCCAAAGGACATCCGGGCTTGCAATAAACTCTGACAATGTTCCCCCGGCTTCTTTGTATCAATGATTATGAACAACATGCTAAGTCCACACTTCAAAAATCTATATATGACTACTATAGGTCTGGGGCAAATGATCAGGAAACTCTGGCTGATAATATTGCAGCATTTTCCAGGTAAGAAAATCTATTTTTAAATTATGTTTTAAAATTACACGAAGGTATTATGACAAAATAAGATTTAGTTTTGCACTGATGATGATGTGGGATTATCTATTCTTTGTGCTTGTTGGAGAGGGGAAAATTCCTGGAACTGTGAGAAATCTTGGACTTTTAATTTGCTTAAAAATATTCCAACCTGGGAATCTTAAACAACTGATTGTAAAAGCCAACCTTATGTCCTTATGTTATCTGACTTAGAAGTGTGATTGATGATAATTAATTCAACTACATATAGAAAAACAGCGATAAATGCCAATGACTCCATTTTCTTTTTCTCTGCCCCTGACAGTGGTGTTTACGCTCAGGGTGTTGGAAATGGCATTAAATGCAAGATAACCATCTTATCTAGTTGAACCAGATTGGATTGTTGCTTCAAATGTTCCTGATCCTGCCGGTTTTCTGTGTTATCATTCATTTTGATTACCGTTGTCTAAACTTTCAAGTTAGATTTCAATTTGTCTCTGCAGCATTAATCTTTCAACCTTGCTATTTCCTCTCTCCTCCAAAGGGCTTCATTTCTCTTCCTAAATTAGTTTTCCCTTGACTTTCATACTTCAAAGCACAAGATGGTGGGTGTCATGGTTTATGATTTCTGTTTGTAATAAAAACAAGAAATAAAGTAACTTTAAAGGGATGTTTTTATTTCAGCAGTTACACAAATGGTTTATTTTCCAGAGTAGGTTAGAAGTGTCTTCTCTGCGCTGGCCTCCATCAGTATCATCCGCCTAACATTATAACCTTTAGCAGAGGCAGTGGATGTTGTGGGTATTCATTGATAGTGATCAATTTTAGAAAGGCGGAGGATATCCAGAGGGAGAGAATTGGCTTTCCTTCCTGATTTATTCTTTATAAGAAAATTACTCACCAATCATTTTTCTATATGTAAATTAGGAATGAAATTGTTCTAACTAAGGTAGGCCTTTGTAGACAGTACCGATCACCCTCAGCATGGAGGAGAGGCCTAACAGGGTGACAGGGTGAAGGGCAGGGCCTCTCCCAGCCCCTTCAAGACCTGATTTCATCTTAGGTTTTGCCTGGAACTCAAAGGAGCTCAAAATATACTGGGAAAATCCTGGGAAGAGAAAGTTGGCTAGGAGGAGAGGGGCGTAAGGTTCTGCACAATCTTTTCCAACCATTGTTTGACATTTTGGGCTCATTTCAATTTCTGCTCTTGGGAGATGCCCATTTTTGGGTCTATTTCAGTTCTATCACCTAGTAATGAGGTTTGCCTAGGAGTGGTTTCCTGAGAACAGAACCTTAACCTCGAAAGGTCATTTTAACCAAAGACTCTTGATAGATTTCCGGGGCTGGTGTCTCGGCATTGCCCAGGTCACCACTTAAATGCAGGCTTTCTCAACCCTTCACCCCCTCCACCCTATGAGAGTTCACTAACTCAGGCTGATTGGGAGTCTCATGGGCTAGACTCTGTACTATATGCTGAAGACATAGCAGGGGGCACAGGGGCTTCCATTCCACTGAGTGCACACTGCCCTCCATAATGGTCCTGAACTGACTTAATGCAAAAATTACCCAAAGCACTTGTCCCAGTGGGGTCTCAGAGAGGGAGGGAGCAATGAGGTGTAACAAAGCAGGTGGACCACCTCTGTGCCCTAGAAATTCTAGACACTTGTGAGCTGTAGAAGGCTTGATGACTTCCAGGTTGTGAACTGACAAAGCGCCCCCTGCCTGTGTGAACATTAAGGCACCTGGGTGAGTATTCCCACCCGATGTGTGTACGGGGTAACTCAGGGACAGGGCAGAGATAACGAGTTTGTAATACCACCTTTTCTACAAACTTTGATCATTCTCTTTCGTTTGGCTTTTTAAAAGAAAAAGGCTATCAATCTACTTTCTTTGGCAGATAGCTGGTACTTTTTTAAAATTATCAACGACTTGAGATTTTACTGCAACGTAATGTGAGGAGCTCTTACCTAACACCTCAGTTCCTCTTCTGATGTGTAACTTGCTATTTGACCCTTGGTCGTCACCCCATATCATCTAGCTGGTCACGTGCAACTAAGAATAGACTTTCTGCCAGGGTTGTGTTGGCTTTGTGTTGCTGGCATGAAGGAAACCAACCTGAAATTTCTCATTCTGATCCCAATGAGAAATACAGTACGACCAAGCCTCAGCTAACCCATTGTGGCACAAGGTCGGGATATTTCAAAGACATTTATGAAATTTATACACCTCTCCTTCCCACAAGTCCAGCAAAAGGTCATTCTCAGTGACAACTTTTATCTCTATGTACTTAGATCTCACAACCACATTTTAGAGTTCTGGGGATATGCAGCCCCCATGTGACCCAGCAATTTCTTGGAAACATTTTTTGGGTAAGACTAAAGGCTCTAATAGTGTGGCAAAAGAAAAAAAAATTATAAAAAGACAAATGAATGGAACCATCTGGAAGAACAAAATTTCTTACTGTAAATAGGAAAAAACAGGGCTAATGTCAGCTTGCTACATTTTGCATGGCTTGACCTGAGTGAGGCTAATTTTACAAAGGAACAATATTTTGTTTCTCTTACACATTAACTCAGCTTTCTCAACTGTGGTCTGTACATGTTTTGTGGCTTTTTAAAAAAATTATTACTGAAACATAATTCTACAATTTAGGTTTTTAGACTTCCCCCTGATTTCAGAAAAGGAAGCTTTTCTCTTCTTTGCCACACCATCCACCAACAGTGACAATCATGAATCATGTCATTTTTTTTTTATTTTGCAGTTTTTTTGGCCAGGGTCGTGTTTGAACCCACCACCTGTAGTATATGGGGCTGACACCCTACTCCTTTGAGCCACAGGCGCCACCCCATGTCATTTTCTTTTAAATAACCAATGGGCAAAAGTGATAGCATTCTCTCACTTTAATATTTGAGAAGCAATATAAATTAGTGATTTTTCAGTATTCTTTTCATATGCATAAATGTCACAAGATCATCCAGCTAGTACCCATGACAGGGTATTTTTAAAAAAAATATTTAGAGTAAAAATTAATGTAGAGACATTGGAATGCAATTTGGAGCAGATTGGAGCAAAGGGGTGCAACAAAGAAGACTGGTTGTCTGCCCTAGAAATCTAGAAACTTCATGGAATATAGAAGGCTTGGTGACTTCGAAGTTATGAACTGGCAAAGTACCTTCTGTGAATAATCTGGTACTTGAGTCTCATCATCCTACCTGTGTACTGGGTAACTTCAGGACAGGACACAAACTTTCAAAGCTTTAATTCACTGTGTCCAGCTGGTGAATCAAATACAGCACAGACTTTTACAGTTGTGTGATGTGAGGCTGTCTTCCTTCCACAGAGCACCTTCCTGGTGGGGAGTGTGTCTGTCCCCTGTTTTTTTGGTAAGATAATTTTGAGGTTTGTTATTCAGTTGGTTTAACTGTTTGCCAATCTTCAAATACTTTTTCCAAAGTGGAGACCCCCTTAGCGCACAGTCCAAAGTTACGGTGAGGTATTATTTTACGTACGATTGTGGGAATGTTACTTAAATTCGGACTGGAAAGCTGCTATTGAACTATCTGATAAAGTTGTTGTAATTGGTCTTTGAAAAATATCAAAACGTGGAGGACTCTTTAGAGAACATATGTTTTCAAATACCAATAATTTTTATCTAATTTTGCTTGGGAGTTGAATTGTGTGCATTAATTGACACATTAATTGAGTATCTGTAATATTCTCAGAACAGAAAATTATGTTTACAGGAAGGCAAGAGCTCACAGTTATTAAAGTGACTGCGCCACCATGTGGACCAACGTGAAATTACCATCTGGAAACAACAGTCTTGCCTCGTACATGGGAGTTGGACATTTAAAAACGTTTCATTCCCTGAGTGCGCGCGCGCGCGCGCGCACACACACACACACACACACACAGAGCTGGGGCCCCTGTAACATTGTGTGCTCTCTTCATAAAAGCTTTCATTGTTTCTCCGGCTCTAAGTAAATATTAATGCCTTCCAAGGCTGGCGTGCTGATGGCTGCTATTAAAATTGTTTTCTCTCATTCTAATAACACACTTAGAGATGATTGGTAATAAAAACTCTCTTGAAGGCTTCTGCTTCTCTCCCTTGGAAATGCAGATCAAAGAATCACGCTGTGAGGGTCAGTGGAGAAGAAAAGACTTCCAGCAGCAGAGCATGTGTGTGTGACATAAAATAATGACAATTATGATGTTCAAAGGAATAGCATAGAAATCACACAGTAAAACTTCTTTATTATGCTTTTCAGGGACTGGATGTTTTTACTTTATTACATGAGGAAGGGTTACATTACAGACCTCGAGCTACTCCACGGGGCAACATTTAGGCAGAATTTCTTCTGCTGCTGCTACAGGAAGTGTGCTTCAATTAAGGACATTGGGGGGGTTAATTCCATCACTAAATCATACTTCTCTATATTTATGAAAAAATCTTGATCTCTCTGGAAGCAGAGTTAAATCTAGGCAGTGAAAGGTGAGTGCTGGTTAGGTGTGTGATATGAGTCTGTACAATACATTTGCTACATGAAGTCTTGTTAGGGCTGTCTTTTATTCAATTTTAATCAGTACTAATGAGGAAAATAATAAACCCCAACAAATAGGAGATATAAATTTTGCTAGAAGGAAAGGGAATTAGTTCTCCTGTAAATTTTACTAGTGCATTTTTGGTTGCTGTTTTATTGGTAATTTTCATTCCAACACAGAAGAGTTACAGAAAAAAAGTCATTTAAAATAACTTTTGGGAGTCAGAAACTCTTTAAGCTAATAATTTCAGTTTTTGTAAAATAATTGTTTTGGATGAAAGCATTCAATTAAACTAAAAATACAAAGACTTAATAGATACAACGAACAGTGCAAGTGAGTTGAAGAAACCAAATTATGATTTTGAAGGTATGTGCCTGAAGCTACTGCCCCTTATATGTGGATACTGTCTTCGAAGTGGCTTTCGGGAAGTGAAATGAAAACTTTGCTCATACAAACACCTGTACATGAATGTTTGTAGTAGCTTTATTTATAATCATTCGAAACTGGGAATATTCCAGATGAACTTTAGCCTGGGAATGGATAAACAAAAGATGGTGCCCTTGTGCAACGGAATATCATCCATAACCCAAAAGAAACAAACTACTGACACGTGCAGCAACAGGGGAGATTCTCCAGTCAATTCTGCCACACTCAACAGGCTGTTTGCTGCACCCTTCTCCTCCTTCTTTTTCTTCTCCTAGACAGAGTCTTACTTTGTCACCCTCGGTAGAGTGCTGTGGCGTCATAGCTCACAGCAACCTCAAACTTTTGGGCTCAAGTGACTCTCTTGCCTCAGCCTCCTGAATGTCTGGGACTACAGATGCCTGCCACAATGCTGGGCTGTTTTTAAAGACAAGGGTCTTGCTCTTGCTCAGGTTGGTCTTGAACTCCTGACCTCAAGCAATCTACCTGCCTCGGCCTCCCAGAGTGCTGGGGTTACAGGCCTGATGGAACCTTTTTAGATCGTCACTGTCTTGGCAGTTATACCATCATACACATTGGTCAAAATTTATAAACCTGTATGCTCATATGGGCGAATTCTGTTGTATGTTAATTATACTTTAATAAAATAAACGGCTTGGGAAATTCATTATCATCTTATTGTTAACTTTCTATATAAATAAACAATAAAATTGCCTCTCTTCCTTTAGCTTTAAAAAATGATTTGCTTAATGGGAAATAAAAACCCAATAATATATTTATTTTTTCCTTTTAACTAAAATGTAATGTCAATGCTTTAATGAAGTTTTTGAAATTCTAAAGCTTTTTTTTTTTTCTTTAAATTTCTAGATGGAAGCTGTATCCACGGATGCTCCGGAATGTTGCTGAAATAGACCTGTCCACTTCTGTTCTAGGACAGAGGGTCAGCATGCCCATATGTGCTGGGGCCACCGCCATGCAATGCATGGCTCATGTGGACGGGGAGCTTGCAACCGTGCGAGGTAGGGGAAAGGTCCTCACGATAGCGCCAGGAGGAGGCTGGCTGATAGTCAGGGACTTGCTTCTCTGTACCCACCCACCAAGGAAATGCTCCCTGGGTGTTTTTACACTCGGAAATATTAAGCTCATTGATGCCGCTGTTGAAATGATATCATGTTTCTGTATTTCTACCTATGTACCTCTGTGCCTTGGTTTTCTCAGCTGTAAAATGGAGATTAAAAAATAGTACCTCCTTCACGGGATACTGTGAAGACTGAACGTGTTCCTCCACACTAAGTGCCTGGCACAGGGTAGTGGCTCAGTGGCTGTTACGTAATGGGCGTTAATATCAGTGTCTCCGGAAATGGAACCTGAGAAATGGACTCACTCAAGGTCACAGCTAGGTGGTCACAGAAATAGGACCTTATCTCAGAGCCCTCCTGCTTCTGCTAAGCCAAAGTGTTCTCCACTGTGAAAGAGCAAATGCAGCCACCTGCTTGGCTGTTTTCTTCTGTGGTTTTGAACCATGACTCTTCTCTTGGATGAGTTATATTCCCAACAGAGCATTTCCAGCTGCCTTACAATAAAATCAGATATGATGGAAAGAAATCTCTTTATCAGGGCTAATTAAATAACGTTCCAGTTCCTTAGCGACTATAAGCATGTGAAAGGCTATGCATAGTAGTATTGCTCCCCAAGTTCTGCCTCGGAAATGCATTTTGAAGTGAGAAATGAATTCTTCTGATGCTAAGAGCAGGAAATGCAGGCCAAAGGGACATGAACTAACTACTATTTTATAGCATTTTGGTTTTAAGAATTAAGGAGCTTGTGAATTTGCCTACTTTCTTGAAATGTCTGACACAAATTTTGCCAGGGCCATCAGAACGGTGCAAAGAGGTTTTACTGGACGGACTAAGGTCAGAGGTGGCAGCTTCTGTAGTTCCAGGACCGTACACAGATATGTTGTTTTGGATCTCTGGTCATCTGTCCACGGTAATCCTGAAACAGGCAGGGAGAAGAGAAAAAAAAAATAATAAATGAGTCTATATCTATTTAAAATTGGGAGAACAAAGGCCTCTATTAGCATGTTGCTATAGTGAAATAACCATTAAAATAAAGCAAACAAAATAAAAAAATATATGGGAGTGCAAAAGGTTAATGTCCTTTATATGTAAAAAGCCTTTACATTTGAACAAGAAAATAATGTATGACCAAAAAGGGACAAAAAGTGTGCAAAATAGATAAATAGGAATATCATACATGAAGACATAAAAATATCCAATAAATGTAAGAAAAACATTCAATTTCATTAATAAGCTAATAAATATAAATTATAACCATACATTCTATTTTATGACTAGAAAATTATTATTTTCAAACACTGACAGGAAAACTATAAAATGAAACAATATTTCTAAAAAGTAATTTGGTGTTCTACATCAAAGCTATAAAACTATAAATTTCATGTGATCTTATAAAATCTCTTCTAAATTTCCAAGCAAATAATTATTATTTTTGAGGCAAGACATTTATGCAAGGATTTTTCTTGCCTTTGAAACTATTTTCCTTTCTTTTCTTTCTTTTTTTGAGAGAGTCTCATTATGTCACCCTTGATAGAGTGCTGTGGCGTCACAGCTCACAGCAACCTCCAACTCTTGGGCTTAAGTGATTCTCTTGCCTCAGCCTCCCAAGTAGCTGGGATTATAGGTAGTAGCCGCAACGCCTGGCCATTTTTTTGTTGCAGTTGTCACTGTTGTTTAGCAGGCCCCGGCCAGGCTCTAACCTGCCACCCTTGGTGTTTGTGGCCATTCCTCTACCCACTGAGCTACTGGCACCGCCCATGCCTTTGTTACTTTTAATCAGATAAATATAAGGAAAAAACAACAAAAAACCCCAAATGTCCCATTATTGGAGATAGGTTGTAAAAGTAGGGTACATGAAACATGGCATAATATTTTAAAAACTATATCATAGAAAGAATGTAATAACGTAGAAGGATTTTACAATACTGTTTTTACGAAGCAGCTGCAAACAATATTTATGTCATGAAAGATACTTAGTTTTAAAGACCAAGATACTGACCATGGTTTACAAAGGTTTCTTTCTTTACTCCTGGTTTTACACTTTTCTGATTTTTGGTCCATGCTTATAAACTATTCTTTGAATTATTTAATAAGAAGAAAACAATAAAAATTAGATTTAGTGAAAGAGATAAAAATGGAGAAAGGGCCAGGCATTGAATGGAAATGAGGGAAGGCCACCAGCAGACACCAGAAAGCAGGCAGATTCTTTCTGTAGGTATTAGTTTATGTTCTGTTTTGCAGGTTCTCATGGTGTGGGCTAGACTTCCAGAGAAAGTAGGTTTTCTTAGCTGGTCAGTGACAGGGTTTACTCCCCGCCTTACTGCCGATGATTCCAAGACCACTGCTTATTCTTGATGCTGTTGGGCTGGGCAGAAAGAGGAGAAGGAAGCTTGCTTAGAGACTGTGATGTCGGAGGCCAGGCGGGAGGCCAAGCTTGCTTTGTTTCCCGCAGCACTAACCGTGAGGGGATATTAAATGCCTGTCACAGCCTCGTCCCTTGAGGCTTATTTAACAAACGCTTATAAAGCAATGACTAGGCTTGGGAACTATTCTAAGTACATTACGAGCATTAAAGCATTGAGTCTTCAGAGCAGCCAAAAGAAACAGGCCTTATGATTAAGCCTGTTTTATACATGAAACGCTGAGGCACCACCAGATGGGTGACGTGCCTGGGGTTACACAACTCGTAAACGACAGAGATGGGATTCTGATCCAGGCATCCTGCGCCCAGAGTTGGGGCTCCCCACTCCTCAGCGCTCGCTTTAATTCCCAGAAAGTCCGGTCAAGCACTGTGAGACCAAGGCTGCTGCCCATCCCAGAAGGAATTAATTTATAGTCTGAGGTTCAGGCCCAGCAGGGCCCCTGGAGAGTGAAGGACACTGTAGACAGATAAACTGCAATCAGTAGATCAAAGAGGGTGGAGGGACACTGAGGTCACAGAGGAACTGGACGTGGCCATGAGAGCTTACACATGCTGCCCTCCAGCATCTAAGACCCTCGGTCCCTTTCCTGTCAGGGCAGAGACATCAGTTTCTATCCTGTACCCTGAAGGATTTCAACAGTCTTAAGGTTTTCGTCTATGTTCCAATGACCATGTCTGGGTTGCTGTCTATTTATTATTTATCTGTATTCTGAAAGCCAATGGTTATTAATTAGTAATAAATAGTACTCCTTGGTTGGTGGTACTGGGATGTGGGATAATGGGTAATGCAGAAGTAAAGGAAGAACGCCTGGAACAGAAGCTGCTGGAGCCCAGGATAGATTTCCTTGCTACTTCCTCTTTCTGTTAGAACCTACCTGACAGATCTCTGGCGACGGGAGCCCGAAGACAGGGGAATTGGGAGTGGGTTAGTGGGCGGTTCTTCAGCCAATGACGTACAGCGGTTGGTAGGTACTTGTATGGACCTCAGCTCTCTTTGATCAGGGTAACAGAAGCCTTTTCAGTAGTGTCAGCCAGTGTTTTGTAGAAGGGTTGAGCCCCAGTTGCCCATAGAAGTTACCAACCCCTTGGCACACCCTCCTTTACTGGCTACCTGTTCATGCCTCTTCCTTCCCCACTCAGCTTGAGATCATTTCCAAATAAAATGATTTACCTTATTTTGTTTTTTTTTTAAATTTTTAAAATTTTTTTTATTTTTATTGAATCATATCTGTGTACAATAATTCAGTCATGGGGTACAGTGTATGGGCTTCAGATACAATCAGAGAATGATTTACCTTATGATCTTTGTGTCATCGTTGGCTTCTGGGGGTGTCCAAAGCTGGATAAAAGGTAACCGAAGGCTATAGTCAGTCATAGGCAAATTAAAGCAAGAGCATGACAGTGTGAGTTTTCTTTCTGAAAACTCAGAAAATCAGTGTGGAATTATGGAGATATTATTTGATTTATTTCATCATTCCCAGAAAGAATATGGAAATTCTCTCAAGCAAGCCTGATCCTTGGGGTGCTGTGATGTCTAGGGAAGTTGTTCTGGAGGATTTCTTTTGTCACCCTCCTAAGTATTTGGCACCTAAGTTTTCCCATTTCTAGGGAATTACCTGCTAGACAGGAAGAGAAGTTGGGGGCAAGTTCAGAAGACATAGGTTGGTTAGAAATCTCTCCGGAGAAGTGTTCCTATCAGCATGGTCAGTAAGAGTGTACAGCCAATGGTGTGGGCTGAGCAATTAGAGTGGGCTTCCAGAAAGTTCTGAGAGTTGCCCCGGCATCATAATCCTGCCTTCCCAGTTGACTCTGCAGACCCCATCCCGGAGCACAGCCTGCGGCCTTCTGCCTTACCTCTCCCCACGGTGGGCACGGGCCCTGTGCAAACTGGGCCCCAGGACAGGACTCTGCTCGTTTACGCTGCGCCTTAGCTTTTGCTGACACAAGGGAGTGAGGATGTGCGGTTTCTAAAACTTCAAAAATTTTAAGAGAGTTAGAAATCTTGAATTTTATGTATAATCTCCTGGTTTTTAAATATTGGCAAATAAATCAAAATTCCCTAAAATACTGTTTGGGGCAACAATATGTGGGCCAAAGCAAATACTTTTGTGGGTTACAAGTGTCCCCTGGCTGTCCAGCTGAGACATCTGATTTATGAGGAAATTCCCCAGCAACCAGTTTCCCTTCTTATGGCAAGTCATTTTCACTCTCCAGAGTTATGTTTCCTCCCAATAAAGCAAGCTGCATGAGTGAGACCACTGCGTTGCGTGCCATGACCCAAGGGGGCGGGATTGTTTCCAGGGCCATTTTGGGAACTTAGGTGTGACATGTACATGTAGCTACTTGTGTTGCATGTTGGGATTCAAATGAAGAGTTTTTTAAGAAAGACTTCTGGTAAGTGTAAAATAAAGAAAACAAATCTCCACCATGGGAAAACAATTCCACAAACAAACCCAGAAAATTCCCAACAGGAGTGGATCACCTTTACAATTTTCATAGCATATAAAATAAATGATTTTGCTTCCATTTAATATTTTGTCAAATTCAAAAAGAGAGACAATTCTAAGTACAGAGCCGCCCTTTCTTATATTTCTGAAATCTCATTTCTTTGCACTGCACTTTAGGAAGTGGTTGATTTTGGAAATCAACTCTTATGTTCATTTGATTTCCACCTCTCATACTGCAAACATGGGTGGGATAGAGGAGAGCGAGGAGACTGGTTATTATCTCTGGATGTCCCTTAAAAAACAAATGTGTTTAATAAATGCTACATAAATTTAGAAAGTGGACCAGGCATGGTGGCTCATGCCTATAATCCCAGCACTCTGGGAGGCTGAGGTGAGTGGATTCCTTGAGCTCAGGTGTTCAAGACTAGCCTGAGCAAGAGAGAGACCCCATCTCTACTAAAAATAGAAAAAACTGGCCAGGTGTTGCTTGCAGGTGCCTGTAGTCCCAGCTCCTTGGGAGACTGAGGCAAAAGGATCGATCCTTTGAGCCCAAGAGTTTGAGGTTGCCGTGAGCTATGATAATGCCATGGCACAGAGTAAGCCTCTGTCTCAAAGAAAGAAAAAATTAGAAAGTGACATTTCACAAAGTCTTGTGAAAAAGAATGATAAACAGCATTGTTTATTAGGCAGTTAATGTGTGTCAGGCAATTTGACTTTATTATCTCATCTTTTATCACCAACTTAAAATAAGCTCAAAGCATTGAGGCTCTTTCTCTAACCACTGTGGGTGTGGAGACTGAGGCTTGGAGATGTTAAATACATATTATTAATCATTTAGGCAATACTGTCTGTAATATGAAAGTTACATATTTCCAAATGTCACTAACTGTAGAAAGAACCCCAAGTAAGCCCTGTGCTAGCTATAGTCTTAGAATATTTATTGCAAACATTGTATGTTTTAATAGCTTTATCCTTTTAACTTTGAGAAGATGAAATACATCACAGAAAATGAAATTATTAGGAAATATGAGCTGTTTACAAAATTTGGGAGCATTAAAAAATCATAAATTATAAACAAACAAGTATTAAAATTCCTAAGACTCTTTTAAAGTGGAAGGAAAATACCTGTAAAACACGGAATGGAGGGCGGTGAGTCACACCCTGTGTTGTGGATAAAAGGCTTGTGGCTGGAGATTATTTAATCAACATTTTAATATTTGCCAATTGTGATGTTAATAATATTTGAGCAGTCTTATATGTGCCTCTACTTATAATGGCACATCCAGTTGAAACTCTAATTATTATTATTATTTTTATTTTTTGAGTTTTGCCTTTATATTCTTGAGGGAGAGACTATAGACTCTTTTGTACAAATATGTAATATATTGAAGACAATGGCAATGATAAACATAAATGCCAGAAGCATATAAGATGGGGGGCACCATTATGTTAAATTTCATTCTGGAAAGACCAATGTAACATCTCTGACTTCTCAAAGAACCAATTCATAAAATGCGTCCATGCCACTTAATGTTTTGAGAACTTTGTCATGAAATCTTTCATGTTTTATGCAGTGTCTATACTAAAATTTCATTTCATCTTCCGTGGATCTACATGAGCTTTTTCCCCTCCTCCTTTTAAACATGAGAAATAACAAATAAAGAGGAGTGATTTTTCATTTATCCTCTGGCTTCTGACTTGTTATGTAGACAAATGCCACATGAGGGAGTGCTGGGACCTCATATAGAGCAAAATTAAAACCTACCTAATGCGTTCCAGGAATGCTCAGCATATTAGAAAATTCTTATTAAACTGTCAAGAACAAAAAGAAAGTTTAAAAGAAATTCCAGCCCCTGGATGCAATTAGAGGCTACCACACAGGATTTGATGGGCCATAAAACCATTAAACCTAAACACTTTCTTTTTGAGCCTAAACGGGCAGAACGTTCCAAAGTGAAGTTTTGGGACTCGGCGATGCCTTGACCACCTATCAAGGCGCAGGTGGAACAGATTGCAGAGGAATACAAAGAGCTACACAGGCCTCGAAGAACTGAATTAGGGTGCAGGTGAGATCTTTAGCTGTTGAATTTTCTGGATTTTCTAAGATTAAGTTATCAGCCTTACCACTGAGTGAAAGACCATTCAACAGGAAAAATTGTCCTTTCCTTTGCTCCAAACCCAAAGGGTGTACTTCGGAGAGCTTCATTGATTTATATATTCAATGTGTTGTATGAGGTAACCCAGTTGATATGCATTTCAGCAGACCTCCTAGGAAAATACCCCATTATTCTCAATTTTACCTAATCCACGCAAAGCACTAGCCTTGCTTTAAAAAAAAAAAATTGTTCTCTTTCTAAAGTGGTGTGCCTTTTATGTACCAGGTGTGACCCTCGGGCTTCACATCCCTGTGATTAATCCTTTCAACGGTCCTGTGGGGTAATTCTCCTTCTCGTCAGACAGTGGAGGAGAAGGAAGCCCTTGACCAGGCCTAGAGTGGTCAGTGGTGGGGATTTGAGGTTGGAACCTAGGTCTGTTTTCATACTAATGTGTGACCAAGTTATTTTGCCTGTTTGTTCAATTTTTTTTTTTTTTTGGCCATTTTTGCTAAGGAGAAACAAAAATCGGAAAGAATAAAGGAGAAAGGATTTGATTGTAATTTTGGACATTCATATGGCAACATTAATTGGGTCATTAACAAACCTGTGTGAGGGTAGTTCGTGTGGGTAGACGGTCTGACACACCCAACTGTGCCCAGTTGTGTAAACACTTCAGGATGTCAGACCCTCAGATTAGAACCACACAACTGCTCACGACATGCTTGTTGCATATTTTCCCCATCAGGTAATGACTTCTTGTGCAAATGACAAAATGAGTTTTCTCAACAAAATTATTTTCCAAGATTTCATTCAGATCCAAAGTAACATGTAGTCCATTGCTGGGCTCCAGTCTGGGTTTATGATTTGTTCTCCCTGAATTAAGATTTCAAGGAATGGACATTTACCCTCTAATATTTTATATTTTCTGTATTGTTGTCTGGTGGCGACGGTAGTGGAAATAGATAAATATCATTCTCAAATGTGCTGTAGTTCCTTCCTTCTCAAGCCTGGCACGATGGGTTTTAGTTCTCCATGGTGATTCGACATCTCATTTCCACATATAAGATCGTTGCACCTGGTTTGGCAACTGAGTATGGGGATCACGAGAGGGACTCTACCTAACAAAGTCAAATATTTTGACCTGTTTTTTTTGTAATCTCACATTAACCTGAAAAAAGAAAAAAAAGATTGTTGGACTTTACGTCAAACATTGGAAGTTATTTTATAATTGGTAAATTGCGCCTTCTCAGCTTTGAGTAACCGCTCTCTATCATCTGCCATTTTATTTTTATATTTTCATTTCTTTTTCTTTTCTTTTCCTTTCTTTCTTTTTTTGAGACAGTCTCACTATGTCACCCTCAGTAGAGTGCTGTTGTGTCATAACTCACAGCAGCCTTCAACTCTTAGGCTTAAGTGATTCTCTTGCCTCCGCCGCCCAAGTAGCTGGGATTACAGGTGCCCACCACGACATCTGGCTATTTTGTTGTAGTTGTTGTTGTGTTTAGCAGGCCTGAGCTGGGTTCGAACCCGCCAGCCTCGGTGTATGTGGCTAGCTCTCTACCCACTGAGCACAGGCGCCGCCCTTATGTTTTCATTTCCTTAGGAATCTAGACAAATCCTGAATAAGCAAGCTTACAAAATACATGAGATGGTGGGTAAGTGTGCCGGGGGCAGCCACTCTGATACAGTTTAATTCCTTGACTTCACAAACAGAAAAGAATGGATGTGTGAGCACATGTAGTAAGTGTACCGCTGTCCCTCTGCAGACAGGAATAGGGAAGACAGAGAGGCACATCCGTGGGTGGGGCGAGGCTGGTAATGGCCATCCTATGACCACCACAGCACTGCACCCCCTTCCCCTTCCTGCTTCCCGTCTTCTAGGAGCTCCTGTCTCGGCTTAGCCAGCACATGTAGCCTGGTAACTCAGAAGAACACACCTCCTCAACACTCTCACAGGATGGTCCGTGGGAGAACATCAACGTCATTAGGGGCTTGTCAGAAATGCACAGGCCAGCTTCCCCTCCTGAGACCTGCTGGAGCGCAGGATCTGAAACCCGTCAGCATCCTCACGTGGTCCCTACCTCCCAAAGCTTGACAAGCGCTGAACACAGCCTGGAAAGAAAGTGCCTGTTGCTTCCCAGCCAGTGGTACAGTTTAAATCCCCAAACATGAAACAGTATGAAATGTTGCATGAATGTCCTTCTTTTCGGGAGATCCTCTGGGGTCTTTGGACAGCTTGCCAATTTCAGAATTACTGTCTGAAAGGAACAGGAAATCAGAAGAAGATTCTAGATAAATGAGATGTGTTCAGAGCAGTTTTCATTTAAAAACCTAGAGTAGCCTTAGTATTCACGTCAACAAAATGTTAGTATGTAGTACGGTTTCTGTCTTCACTTCTACGCATCCAGATTTACCTGGATCAGAAACAACTATTTTCATTAAGGCTTGATGCCAAAGCTAAAACCCCAAACAAAACAAAACAAAAACTCTGCCAAATTCTGAAAGCACAATTGCTTTTCTCAGCCACAGGGAATACATTATCATCAGTTCGTGCTGTTTTGAAACAGTCTTTACCTGCTTTAGATCATAGCACAGGGCACGCTGAAGTCTAGGATTTGTGTCAACCCCACAGGTAGCTGCATTCATGTTCCAGCTGAAACTTCTGTGCCTAGTTGATTCCAGGCTCCTTAGTATAAGAAATTCAGCTAACCCGATTTGGAATGGTGGACTGGGGAGTCAGAACCTTACTTACCTTATTCTAGGTTGTCGTAGACTCTTGTAGCATTTCCCTACCCTTGAGTATGTGATTTAATTTAATAAGGATTTATTAATGGCAGGGCATAGGGCAACTTTTATTCTGTGATACAGAAGCATCAGTGCTTTCCATTAGCCCATAGCCCAACCGCCTTTTTTGGTGGAGGGAGGTAGGGGTGAGAGTAAACAGTGATGCTACTTTCATTTTTTCCATATTTTTATATTTATAGTTGTATTGAAGATGTAAGATGAAAGCAACAAAAAATAATACATAGAGAACTTCTAAGTTTTTCTTTGAGTATTATTGATTGATGGCTGAACTGGGCAAATGCTGACAGTCCCTTACACCCTCTCTGAATTTTTTATCAGGGAAATCTGCAAGCAGGAGGGGAGGTCAGGAGAAGGCATATTTTGTTGTATTTCCTGGATTATTTACTAATTCTTGCTCCTGGATCTCTAAGGAAGGTGCACCTTGGGAATGCAGACATTATCTCCTTAGGGGAGACATACAGGTCTTTCCTATCTATCTTCCCTATGTAGGTCTTCACTGGGAGTTCCTTGGCCTGGAGAAGATTCCACTGTCCTTTAAGAACTTTCTCCCTAAGATAGTGAGCATGTGACCAACCTACCCCTCTTTGCAATGGAAAGGAAGTGTAGGTTTCCTGAGCAGCAAAAAGATTGCAAACCCCACACTATTTTCACAAATGGCTATGCACTTATATTTACATTCTCACTGACATTGTGCCAGGGTTCCATTTTCTCTATATCCTCTCAAATACTTGTTATCATTTCATCTTTTAAATTTTTATTTTTTATTTACTCTGCCTATGTAGAGTGCTGTGGCATCATAGCTCACAGCAACCTCAAACTTTTGATCTTAAGTAATCCTCTTGCCTTAGCCTCTTGAGTAGCTGGGCATACAGGCACCTACCATGCCCAAGTAGCTTTTCTATTTTTAATAGAGATGGGGTCTTGCTCTTGCATAGGTTGGTCTTGAACTCCTAAATTCAAGTAGTCTACCTGCCTCGGTAGTACTAGATTATAGAGCCACTGAGTGCTAGGATTATAGAGCCACTGCACTTGTCCATCTTATCTTTTTCATAATAACTATTGTGGTTTTAATTTAAATTTCCTTGATGAATGAAGATGCTGAGCTTTTTCTTTTTTTTTTTCATATCTCTGTTGGTCGTTTGTATCTCTTCTTTTGAGAAATGTCTGTTGAGATCCTTTGCCCATTTTTAAAACCAGGATATTTGTTTTCTTGCAATTGAGTTGTTCCAGTTCTTTATATATTTTAGATATGCGTCCTTATTAGATGTATGGTTTGTAAATGTTTGCTACCAATCCATGGGTCATCTCTTCAGTCTTATTTTCTTTACTCGTGCAGAAACTTTTTAGTTCAATACAATTTCTAAAAACTAAAAATAGAATGACCCCACGATCCAGCAGTTACACTTCTAGCTATATACTGAAAGCAATTGAAATGGGTGTGTGGAAGAGATGCTGCGTTATTCACAATAGCTGCAATATGGAACCAACCTAAGCATCCATCGGCAGATGAATAGATAAAGAAAATGTGATATTCTAATACAGGCCCACAGAAGAGAAAAACTCAATTCAATTCAAGTTGGGGGGAGGAGGAATGAGGGAGGGGGACAGGGGACTGAGGTGCTCCCACTTAATGGGCACAATGCAACGGTATATGGCATACCTCTCAGGCATGGGACACAACTACAAGAGGGACTCTACCTGACAAATGCGAGCATTGTAACCTAGTTGTTTGTGCCCTCACATTAATCTAAAATGAAAAAAGAAAACATGATAACATGATATATACACAATGGAATGCTATTCAGCCTTTAGAGAGAAATCTTGTCATTTATGATAACATGGACAAATCTGGAAGAAATTATACTTGATGAAATAAGCCAGGCACAGCTAGGCAAATGCTCTATGGCCTCACTTATACGTGGATGCTAAAATGGTTGATCTTATAGAAACAGAATAGAAAGTTACCAGAGATTGGGACGGGAGGGATAGGGATGAGGATGATCAAAGGGTGTAAAGTTTCAGTTAGACTAGAGGAATAAGTTTTAGGGAACTACTATACTAAATGTTGATCACAGTTAATAATAATGTAATATATTTCAACACTGCTAAAAGAATACACAGAGGGTACAAAAACATGTATATACAGTTTAAGAGAGATGTAATTTATGTATTAATTTTTGAAGTTGAATTGAAGGTACCATTACGGGTCAAGTGTACCAAGACATGCTACCCACATCCTTTTACCTGTAATTTGTGCACATTTTGGGGAATGATCAGTTTTACTTCCAATAAGATCTCTTAAAATGTGTATGGATGTTTTTTGGCACTCCCAGAATTTTTAACATTTCCACCACAAAGTAAGCAAATTGGTGAGGTGGTGGATATGTTAATTAGCTTGTTTAACTCTTTCTGCCAGGTACACTTAGATGAAAACATCACATTGTACCCCATAAATACATACAACTATTATTTTTCAATTAAAAATAAATAGAAATTACTTAACTAAAAAAATAATATCAGAGGAAATCTGACTGTGGAGAACATTAATGAATAATGATGATAAGAATACCCAGGTCCTTAGCAAAATTATGAAAATGTATAAAGCTTTCTAGGACTTATTTTTCCAAATAGTATTAGGCATTCTCTTCTATAACTCTTTATGATTGCATGGCTTTAGTGTTTACACAGCAAATATTCACAAACATTTACTAAATCAGCTACCCAGCAATGCCATGGAGTGGGCAGGTGGCTATGGTAATAGCCATTTTGCCGATGGAGTGTGGCACATGGATAGCAAGGCTCAAACTTAGCCAAAGGCTTTGGACTGTCCATCCTTTAGGGCCTACTGTTGGTCTGGGGCACAAATTTTATCTCCCAGAACATTTATGTAGTTTTATCTTTGAGGTGTCAATGCCTGAGACCTTAGCACTGTCTCTTTTAATGACAGTGTGTGTGTGTCATATGCATTTTCCTTATGGCAATGGCATGATGTTTTACTCTTAGTTCTAACTAAGAAGAGAAAGAAATGCCAACCAGGGGTAGACAGTCTGTATACATCTAGAGCATCAGAGGTCTAGGTGTCTATTCTTGAAGATATATCTTAGGTATGATGAAAGAGTGGCTGAGTGAAAGTAAGGAAATAGAATCTTGTGATGTCATGTGGGGTCATAAAGGTTTACTTGATGCTATAGGCCCTTGTAAGTGTTATCCCAAAGATGGGTTGACTATTACAAAAGCCAAGACTTAGATCAACATTAAGGACCTTTATCATGGGCCTTTACAGTAGTATCATGTCTGCTGTGAGCTCTATTCTGCCAGGTGTTGTAAAAATGCAACACATGTCATTGAAGTCTTTAGTTATAGTACAGTTAATAGACACAGTTGGGAAAAGGAATGAAAGCTGACCCCTGACCTTTGTAAAACATAATCTGACAATTCTAGCTTTTGAGATGAGGTTAGAGTTTCATTGTGGAAAATGGGAAGGAAGAGTCAATGGACTTCAAACATTTGGGCTTTCAAGCTCTAGACTAAGGTCACCATAATTACAACTTTTTAAACAAATTCTGACCATGCTTGTTCATTTATAAAATTTGAATGCTTATAGTTTTTGTCAACATATGAGCAGTGTGAGCTATAGGGTTCATATTCACCTTGTGGATAAAGGAGATATTTTAGTAAACAGTATAACACAAGACTTTGACCGATTAGAAGAGCTACTTGTATGCTGGTCTGTAGAGCTCTAACAGGGGTGGATGCCCCCACATCTGCAAGGCATTACTGTCCAATAAGTTGCTGGATTGTGGGGAGTCCAGGGTTTCTCCGTGGAAAGAAGGAAGTGATGACACATTGACACACTGAAGTATTTTTGCATATTGGGGTACCAACATACTTCAAAGCCATGGTAACTTATCAATTAGAATGGAAGTATTTCAATTCTTTAACAAGCACAGTTGCCATGCTAGTATGTACCAACCTAATCTCACCTCTGTCTGTCTTAGTGAAACAGATCATTTTTTAAATTGTCTCTCTGAATGGTCCTTGTAAAAATCCAGCCTCCTTTGGTTCATAGTAACATAAAACTGTGTTGAAAATAAGGGCTATAATTCATCAACAATTTTCTTTTATCACAGCAAATACTCACAAGTGAATTAAGATCACAGTGATCATTTATATTTAATCCAATATTAGGAATGTGGAGCCTTCTAATTAGGTTTTGTTCCTCTTTTTTTTTTCCTATGTGTAATATCTGAGCCTCTCTACATCCAGAAGAATACTCTTGAAATAATTTACTTAATCAGCAAATATTCACTGGATATGTGTAACTGGAAACAATGGTAACTTAGAATTCTGGGGACTCTGTAGCCATATAATTTAATCATTAGAAAATTAACATTGATCAGAAATAATTCCAGAAGCCATTTGCATCAGAGAAAGAAATAAGTGGCAATGGGTTGGCCTTTCTTTACTCTGGACGGTCTTACCCCAGGGATTTGGGCAAAATGCTTGTGAGGGCTGACAATTCCTTTAAGTTTAGCTAGTTTGGGTGGAACAGACATAATTTGTACATTGTTTCATGGCATTTTGACAATCTATGTGGAATGCCAATAGATATTTCCTATGAAGTCAAGATCTTTCTGTGGATTTTGATGTCCCTATGGCTGGACCCCTTTGTGCGTCTACATGGTGCACTTAAGTTACAGGGCAGGCCTTCCTGCTGAGTTCTAAGACTCCATGGCTTCCAGAGCAGTTGGCAGGCCTCTATCTCTAGTAGGGTACATGCAAACCTACTCTCCTGGGTGTCATGACTCTGAAATACTGAGGGGGTACATGTATCAATGTTTGCTACCAGGGAGTTGGGAAATTTAGAAAGGTCATTTCCCTGGGGAAATGGTTAGACATGCTGGGTTCTTGTCCATTCTACTTTATTCATTTGTGTGTGACCTTAGTTAGGTTACTTCCTCTTCAAGACATAATTTTGTTTTTGGTAAATTGATGGATAGAGGATTCGGACCTAAGCAATCAAAGTCCCCTGATATTTCCTCTTTTGTGCAATGAATGACCTGGAGTTATTTCCCATATATTCAGATCTTAATGAATATCAGACAATGGTCCATATGTTCATATGTGTGGTTACTTAATAAAATATGGTTTTGGGGTAATATTTGCAAGTCCTGAGTCTCTACAACAGAAATTGTCAAAATTTCTGGGATGTTGGGGAGAGGGAACGTATCTGGGACCTACAGACTTGATTCTCTCCAGCATAGAATGTCTCTATTTGACTATTGACGTAAATAATATGGACGAACAACACCTTTAATTTAAAGGCACAGGAAAAGTAACATATTTTTAAAAAATCCATTTCATTACTATTTGAACTTAGACCTTTACTATCAAATGATTATGCTACTCTTCAAATGTCAGAATATGAGCTAGTGCTGGCAGTATCAGTAAAATCTGGGAACTGGTTAGAAAGGCAAATTCTTGGGCCTCAGCTCAGACTATTGAACCAGAAATTCTGTGGGTGGGACCCAGCCATCTCTATTTTCATAAACCCTCCAGGAGACTTGGTTGTCCTCTAAAGCTTGAGAATCATGGAAGCTTTTTAAACTCTCAGTGTTGCATTATAAACAGTGACTCACTTGATTCTTATCATCATACTAAGAGTGTCACTTAAGACAACTGCCTTAACTGCCCTTTGATACATGCTGAGTGCTCAGATAAGCTGAATGGCTTGAAGTTGTGGAGTCGGTTTTTTGTATTTTTAATTTATCTCCCAGCATGTTCTGTATGTAGCATATAAACACTATATTAGTTTCTCCCTTGCTAAAGCTGACTCCAGTTTCACTCCCTATCTTTGGAGGAAAGCTTATCACACAAGTTCTTCCAAATATTCTCAAAAACTACTGGTTAGATGACTCTATTTAATTTTTCATATTTCTGTTTCTCTCTTGATACTTTTCTCAAAAGGATATGAGTCTACTTGGGATATACAGCATGCATATTTTATAAAATTATGAAAGACAACATTAGTGGTAGAATATATTTTTAATAAAATAATTAAAAAGGAATAAAATAATAAAATTACCTATAATTCACCCATTCATTCTTGGCATTGAGTTTTTTTAGATTCATGTGTGGTATACCAGTAATTACATTGGTACAAATGTGGAATCATGTTATACATGTCATTTTAAAGACTTTTTTCTTTCCTTAATGTAGCTTTATATCTTAAATATTGTTATATGTCTGTACATTTGTAAATATTCTTTTATAATCGTAATAGGGTTTTACAGAGAAAAGGAACCAATAAGATCTCTCTCTCTCTTGATTTATGGGTATACAGCTCAGTATTTATCGAGACAGATTTATGTCTGTACATTTGTAAATATTCTTTTATAATCGTAATAGAGTTTTACAGAGAAAAGAAACCAATAAGATCTCTCTCTCTCTCTTGATTTATGGGTATATAGCTCAGTATTCATCGAGACAGAGAGAAACATACATATGTCTATATCTGTATCTATTAGTCCATAGATAGGTAGGTATTTATTTTCAGGAAGTGGCTTCACACATTGTGAAGGCTGGAAAGTTCAAACTCTGCACAGAGGCATGCAGCCAGGGTCCCAGAGCAGAGTTAATGTTGCAGCTCCAGTTTGAACTTCGTCTGCTGGCATAATCCCCTTTTCATCTTCCTCAGGAAAGGCCAGTCTTAGACTTCAGGCCTTCCCCCCATTGGATGAGGCCCATCTACATTATGCCAGAAATCTGTTTTACTCAAAGTTTTCTGATTTAAATGTTAATCTCATCTACAAAGTATCTTCACAGCAACATCCAGATGTGTTTGAGCAAACATCTAGGCACCATAGCCTAGCCAAGTTGACACACAAAATTAGCCATCACAACCATATTACCTTTAAAGGGTATACACATTCCATTTTGGAGAAGAGCTGTAGAGCTATAGAAAGCGAGAGAGAGAGAGATATATTTTAAACCTGTGCACATATCTTTGTTTTTTTTTTTTTTTTATTGTTGGGGATTCATTGAGGGTACAAGAAACCAGTTTACACTGATTGCATTTGTTAGGTAAAGTCCCTTTTACAATTATGCCTTCTCCCCAAAAGGTGTGTCATACACCGAGACCCCACTCCTCCCTCCTTCTCTGTCTCTCTGCTCTCCCCTTCCCCCACTCCCACCGTGTCATTAGTTGTCATTAATCGTCCTCATATCAAAATCAAGTGCATAGGATTCATGCTTCTCCATTCTTGTGATGCTTTACTAAGAATAATGTGTTCTACTTCCATCCAGGTTAATACAAAGGTTGTAAAGTCTCCATTTTTGTAAATGGCTGAATAGTATTCCATGGTGGACATATACCACAGCTTGTTAATCCATTCCTGGGTTCGGGGCATTTAGGCTGTCTCCACATTTTGGAGATTATAAATTGAGCTGCGATAAGCAGTCTAGTGCAAGTGTCTTTATGATAAAAGGATATTTTTCCCTTCTGGGTAGATGCCCAGTAATGGGTCTGCAGGATCAAATGCGAGGTATAGCTTGAGTTCTTTGAGAGTTCTCCATACTTCCTTCCAAAAAGGTTATATTAGTTTGTAGTCCCACCAGCAGGGTGAAAGTCTTCCTTTCTCTTCACATCTGCACCAGCATCTGCAGTTTTGATATTTTGTGATATGGGCCATTATCTTTGCCTTCCTGACTCGTTTTTTCTTTTAGAAGCAATACACAGAGTGTGCAAAGGAATGCCTATGTCTAACTTTTAAAAGATTTAACTTCTCGTTACCTTTTGACCTGCAACCTGAAGGCTGGGGAGGTGGAGCAATGACAGGACTGGGTTGACAGTCTCTTTTCTTTCTCAGCCTGTCATTCCTTGGGCACTGGTATGATGCTGAGCACCTGGGCCACCTCCTCCATTGAAGAAGTGGCAGAGGCTGGTCCCGAGGCCCTTCGCTGGCTGCAACTGTATATATACAAGGACCGTGAGGTCACCAAGCAGCTGGTGCAGAGGGCTGAGCGGATGGGCTACAAGGCCATATTTGTGACAGTGGACACCCCTTACCTGGGCAACCGCTTCGATGATGTGCGGAACCGATTCAAGCTGCCGCCACAACTCAGGTAACCATGACCACATGGGCCCTGTGCCGGTTTGGATGAAAAGGAATCATGCCTAGGAATGATAGCGTCAATGATGGAATCATTGCTAAATATCTAGGTAATCTCTGGAAAATCACACTTCTTTCATGATAAAAAGCAAAGACAATATATTTTTGTACCAAAGTGGGTTAAAGGTCTTGGGAAGGATGAGTCGCCAAATAGATGGCAGATACTTACCTAATCAACTATTTGCAACTGTGATCCTGAAACTCTGTTTCTTTGTTGAAATCAAAGAACCACCTTTAATTATTTGTTTTTAATTGCATTTGGAACAAGTAAGGCTAAGGAAATTGAAAAGAGAGAAAAGAGGGGAGATGAAAGGAGCCACAACTCTGACCCCTAGTCTTTTATTTCTTCTCTTATCAATACTCTTCTTTCATTGAGGTTTATTCATGGATGAAAATTCATTTATTCACTCATTCAGTCACTCACATACCTTAGCACAAACAATGTATCGAATAATCTAAACGTGAACTATGATGGTGTTATCAGACCATTCACCCATCCTGTCCATAGCAATGAAGTCTCTTTCCCTTAGTATATTATGATTGGAATCACCTTGACTCAAGGCTGGAAATTCTGTGCAGTTTGCTGGGAAAGATCTGAACCTCCCTAAACCATGTATCACTTTCTCCATCACTTTTTTCTTCCTCCATTTCCCAAGTTTGGCTGGGGTTTTTTATATCAGGTTGGACTTGATGTGTAACAGCCCTTGAGGATATGTGCGTGTGAACAAGGACCAAACTCTTAGTTTTAAGGAAGGACATTTTTATGATGGAACCCAACAAAATATTCATCAGAGTATGAGAGACCACGGGGAATGCCTTTCTGGGCATTTAGTCCTCATTCCACAAAGGCCAATTGAAACTCTATGTTTTAATTGTATTTGGAAAAAAAATGGGGCTAGGAATAATTGAAAATAGATTAAAGAGTGGACATGAAAGAAGACACAAGTAAACATACTGTGTTTATCTATCTGAAAAATTCCAAAACAGAAAGATTCAAAATCAAACCAGCATTCCACATAAGAGCAAGAAGAGTTGTGCCTGTAGGAATTCATATATATTCTATTCAGCTTCAGATGTGTCTCAACACCGCAAAAGTCAGCATGGTCTTGTAGAAGTCTCAAGTACTTGTCATACATGCATATACCTGCAGGGGGCCAAGGACCAAAAGAAAGCCTGTTTGTCCCTCCACACACCCCAAATGTAGAGTTACTCAAGTGCCTGCCTTTAAAGGGAGCAAAAACATATGTTCGGGACATGGTCTTATGTCTAGCCAAATTCATTGGAAAGTTGATGACTATAAATTTCATTAATAAGAAATTTGTATTTACATTATTGCTCTATTTTGACTACCTTAACTTTTTTTTAAAAAAGACTTTCTAAAGTACCTATTTTCCTACTATCTAGGCTTCATACAGGAAACATTCCTCATTATTTCCCCTTGGCCATTTGAAAAGGATTTGCTCTTCCTTTTCCGCCTCTTGATTCTATTATTACTAACAATAACAACAATGATAATAAATAAATGAGGCTTTTGTTTGTTTGCAACTTCAGAAGCACTTGCTTGCTCTGGATAGGAAAATATGTTTTGCAGTGACATCTACACAGATGGGGGAGATGGCACTGCTGTTAATTCTGGCTGGCACCTCCTGCAATTTTGGTGCCAAGGCCATGCAGGGAGTGGCAGGAAGGTTGATTTGCTTTTCCCCTTTTCTTTTGCTCTTGGGCTTCTGCCCAGATGACGCCAAGGGCCATAAAACAAAGACCCTTTTCAGCTGTCGGCGTGCACAGAACTTGCTGTGGCTCCCTGGCTTGTCACATATCCGGTCTGAAGATGATCAAATCATGAGCAACATATCCAGGTTATAGGGAACACAGGAAACACCCCATAGCTGGGTGTACCCCAGCCCCCCTCCCCCAGAGCACACACTGGTGTTGTTTATCTTAAATGCACGCTTGAGCCGGCCAGCACCTTCTGGTCAATTCCCAGTAGCCCACATTCAGCTCTCGAAGGCACAGCACTCTAATGTGAGGTCCGGGCTTCCGCTTGAGGCTACAAGCACCCCCAAAGCTCATCTGTTACAGCCTGATATGAAATTGGTTTCTTTCCGCAACCAACCTGACTCACAGAAGGTGAAGCTTGGCTTTTCAGATGTGAGGTTTGGCAGACGAGGGAAGCAGGAAATCCAGAGGAGAATGAGTCTGTAGCACAGTGACTCCTTCCAGATTTTGCTGCTTCCTCTGCCCTGGTAAGGGGGAGGGTCCGATTCCTGGCATCTGTGACCAGCAAGAGTTCAGCGTTTTGGTAGTCTCTGCTCGGCCCATCTGCAAAACACACGTGTGTGTGTGTACATTATTAATGGCATGGAGGTTCCTGAAACTAAGAGGCAGTGAGAATTCTTATCTGCTCTTGGAAGAAGAGGGGAATGAAGCCAGTTCACCAGGCTAATGCCTGCGGTTGGAGACTCGTGTCTTTTCTTTCTCCATCCCCCAGGGAGATGGCTCCTTTACTCGGGGTTAAGATCAGCTCTTGACTGCAGCACCAGGGCACTTTCAAGAGCATAAAAGCAATTTCTGATCATTGACTAAGATCAAGGCAAATAATGGTGCTTACCTTGTTTTCTTAAAGCCAGAAATGATTTGTTAATAGATCACCCTAAAACAAATCAGGCTGCCACTGTCTTCCCAGGACTCTCAGGGTCAAAGAGGCCTGCTGGATGCCGTGTGGGCAGCGCCATCATCTCTCTGCCTCGATGCCTTGCACTCTGTCCTACCACCCTCCCTCTCTGGCTTCCTTGTTATGCTTCCAACTTGCCAGGTGGGGTTGAGCCCCAGAGCCTTAGCATGAGCTGCCTCTTCTGCCTATAATATTCTAACTTCCTCACTTCCTCTAGTATTGACATTAGGAATGGGTCTACATGTCTCTATTGGGAATCCACAACACAAATCAATAGTAAATATCAGAACTGAGATACAACATGATGGAGGGGAGAGGCAGGGAGGAGAGAGATTGGTAGAGAACTTGGTATATAGACCAAAGACCTTTAATACTTCGTCTAGGAAAACATTCACATTGATAAGTGTGGTAGGATAAAGATGTCCATTTTCTAATCCCTGGAACCCGTTACTCTACATGGCAAAACAGACTTCGCTGATGTGTTTATGGCGAGGGACCTTGAGATGGGGTGATTGTACTGTTTTAACCTAGTAGGCTTTATGTAATTAAAATGGTCCTTGTAAGAAGGAGGCATGAGTGTCAGAGCCAGAGAAAGAAATGAAATGATAGAAGTGAAGGTTGGAGGGATGTCCAGAGCCAGAAAAAGCAGGTGGTCTTTAGAAACTGGAAAAGGCAAGGGAAATTGATGGTTTCGATTTTCTAAATGGAATTCAGTCCTGCTGGCACCTTGAGTTTACTCCAGCGAGACCCATTCCGGATTTCTGAACATCAGAATGGTAACATAATACATTTGTGTCATTGGAAGCTTCCACATTTGGGGTCATTTGTTACAGCAGCAACAAGAAACCAATATAATAACACTGATCTACTAATTTCCTTTTCCAGGTGGCTTCTCAGTGAAACCAAGCCTGGCTACCATATTTGAAATTTCAACTTGAGGCTCTGGAACTTCACATTCCTCTGATTCTCTTCTACTTTTTTCTTTATTCTGTAGAAAGAAAAGTATAATTGTTATAGTAATTACGTTTTACTATGCTTTATTATTTATTTATTGATTATATTTATTGGGGCTGCAATGTTTAACTATTTTATTTACTGGCTTATCCTAAGCATCTGAAATACTGGCATATAGTAGGTGTTCAATGAGTAATTGTTGAATCAGTCAATGAAAACGTACTGGAACACATGAGATTTTCATAAATAACATGACTAGTAAGAAATTTCACAAGAATTTGAACTCAAACTTAAAATTTATGCCCTGAATCTTTTTTCTAACTACCTAACCACCTGGAGGAAGACATTGTCAGGGCTCTCTTCTCAACACAAGTGTTTGCCTAACCACAGAATTAAAGACTGGTGGTCCATGCACGAATCTCTATATGGATTATGAACCTCTTTCTCAATCTCTTTTTCTCTTCAAGATAGGTATAGATATTGTGGGGTTCTACTTGTTATTTTAATTTTTAGTTACCCAATATAGAGACATATGGCTTTAGCTTTAATGTCATGTTATTATTATCTATAACAAATATTATTAGTCAGCATTGTAGCAGGCACCTGTAGTTCCAGCTACTTGGGAGGCTGAGGCAAGAGAATCATTTAAGCCCAAGAGTTTGAGGTTGCTGTGAGCTGTGATGTTACAGCACTCTACTGAGGGTGACATAGTGAGACTCTGTCATCAAAAAACAAAACAAACAAAAAACCCCAAATATTATTGTATATTACTCTATACTCATTATTATAATTACTAGTGCTTAATGATGTTAAATTTTATTTAGGGTTTGTTTTTACTTTTTTGATGCTAATTTACTAAAAGCTAAATCAATTTTTATGTTTGACTGAAAAGTATATTTGAAGGATTTGAAGGCTACTCAAGGTCTGGTAAATACTTTACAGGGAAGAAATCTTGTTCCCAGCCTTTGGATCATTAAACAGTTGGGAGTTTGGAGAATTAAGCCCTAAGTATGTTATTATTTTGATGTTGCCCCTTTCCTTCCTTACAAAATGGAATACTTTGGTTATCAGAAACCTCTTAAAATGTTTTATTTATATATGTCATAATCTGAATAAAAATAGCATTCGTGGAGATTTCTTTCGGAGCCATTGGTAAAACACTCCATCGTGGGTCTCTGTCAAGATATCTGAAAACTTTTTCTTGGCTTCTGGCTTTGAACAAAGTTTTAGACTCACAACAAGGCTTCATTGTGCTCTGAAATTTCTGTAAGGCAACATTCATTCAAGTGTTGATCTGCATTTCGCCGTCCAAGAATAACAACAGTTATTTATATAATTTTATCCATGTTTCTGTTTTTTCCTATCCATTTCACCCTTTCACCCCACCCCTGCTGAAACACTGCAGCTTGTTTGGGATGGGGGTGGGGTGCCATGCAGAGTACATACATATACAGATGTTTTTCTGTTTCTTTTTCTGGTCTGGCTATGAGATAGACAGATTAGATGTTTTCTTATTAAGAATATTATTGAAAAGTTTGGAATTTAATATTAATTAAAATTGTAGAATAAGCCTCCATAATAAGAATATATTTATTGGCCAGAATATTAGCTTAATTTGCTTCAAGTTAGGGTGACTATGGTAGACCAGGACCTGGGATAAAATGCATAACCGTATGTGAGTTGATTAAAAAAAGAAATAGCCAGTCACTTCTGCTGAAATCACTACCATAGCCTGGAAATTAGGTGGGTATCCCTGTGACTGTCAACTGGAACTTTCTCTGATCTTTAGTGACCATCTGAGACCATGAAACTACAGAACTATTAAATCCTTATTATGAAAACTTATTCAATAGCTTGAATTAAATAATATGGGCTATGAATGTTCATGCCCTTATTTTTTTGGGGGGGGGGGAGACAAAGTCTCACTTTGTCTCCCTTGGTAGAGTGCTGTGGTGTCACAGCTCACAGCAACCTCAAACTCCTGGGCTCAAACAATTCTCTTACCTCAGCCTCCCAAGTAGCTGGGACTACAGGTGCCCTCCACAGCACCTGGTTATTTTTAGAGATGGGATCTTGCTCAGGCTGTCTCAAACCCATGAACTCAGGCAATCCACCCACCTCAGCCTCCCAGAGTGCTAGGATTACAGGTGTGAGCCACCGTGCCCGGCCTGTTCATGTCCTTATGATAATATATACCACCAAAACTATACCATCACTTACATTAGCTGAAGTTCACTAAAATGTAAAACCATTAAACATAGTTTTCTATTAAAGGGAGTCATAATTGTTTAATTTTTTTTTAAATAATGTGCATAAACCAGGTCTAGTGGCATGTACCTGTAGATAGTTCCAGCCACCCAGGAGGCCAAGGTGGGAGGATTCCTTCAATTCACCAGTTTGAGGCCAGGCTGGGCAACACAGGGAGACATCTGTCCATAAGAAAATTAATATGCCTGGATATTTCTAGGTTTATATATACAGCTCCAAAATCTTTCCTATGTGTATTAGCAGAGCTGCTGGTGGGGAAGAAATAACTGAGATTAAGTTGGACATCAACATATAGCTCTACTTTTACCCACAATAGAGATAGAGATTGGCTGGCAGGGTAATTTACATTGTATACATAAAAGAGGAAGGCAAATCCAGGGCACTGTCATCATTCAAACACAGAGTTTTAGGGAAAGAGTTCTCAGAAGGGTTTTGGGGCTTTCGACAGCAAAGTCACAGGGATGATGCCATTGTGTATCCAGACTGCCATCCATGGAGCTGCTGGTCAGAGGTACAAGCCCTGGTTGAGCGAACTGCCAAAATTGAGTCAGGATGGCAGGCCAAGCAGAAAGACTTCTACTATAGAGTGTCAGCAGCAGATTCTTAGAGGTGAGTTGGGGAAATAATGGGCTAAGCTGGATCAACACAATTGGAGACCCAGGAAGGCAACAGCTCAGTGGAGTTGCGTCTGGGTTTGGCTTTCCCTAGAAGCAGACTGTGAGTCTGCGATTTAAGTGTAAGTCGTTCATTTGAAAGGCAAAGGGAACACTGTCAGAGGAGTAGAAAAATGGAGCAAAGGAGGGCAGTCATTGAACAAAGAGCATGTTGTCAAGGCAGCTATAACTGTGGGAACTGCAGCTCGATCCTGATGGAAGATTCTGGGTCCTTATGTAGAATTCATCTCAGAGTTAGTCTAGCTGGGGGTGAGGGAGCTGGGGTACCTACACTTCATCATCCCTGATGCTTCCAGTCTGCTGTGAGGGGGTTGACTCAGGCTCCAGGAGCACTGAAAGCCGCATGGCCGCCACTGGGACCACAACAGCAGGGCAGGAAAGGGCCAAATACAGAAGGCGGGAATGAGTCACTGCGGTTTCAGCCTCTTTTAAAATTTTGGTACAGTGGCTGGGGTGACTGAGATCTGAGCAAAGATAATCTAATTAGGAGTTAAGTTAAGAGACCCAGGTTGGAGCCCATATGCTGCCATTAGGGAGTTTTATCTTTGGAGCAACTTGATGTGCAAGTTTGTTTTTATTTTCTCTTTAAAATGAGAATTATGGAGTATCAGTTTTATTTTTAAAAAGTTTTTTGAAGAAAACATGATGATTTGATATATAAAAGCCCTTTGTAAATTATAAAACACCATGTAAATATTTTTCATAACTATCAATTTGCATTGGTGGCAGAAAATAGCATCAAGTCTATTGGTATCTGTAATGGCTTTGTTTGTTTGTTTGCATATTTATTTATTTTAGACGGAGTCTAGAGCTAGAGTGCCATAACTCACAGCAACCTCAAAGTCTTAGGCTCAAACAATCCCCTTGCCTGAGCCCCTGAATTCCTGAGTGGCCAGGTGCTCACCACAATGCTGGCTATTTTTGTTTTTAGTAGAGACAGCATCTTGATTTTGCTCAGGCTGGTCTCAAACTCCTGAGCTCAGGCAATCTGCTTGCCTTGGCCTCCCAGAGTGGTAGGATTCCAGGCATGAGCCACAGCACCCAGCCTCTATAATGGCTTTAAAAGGAGGTATTTGCCATATATATATATTTTTTTTCTTGAATTGACTTGTTTGTGTAAACACAGCCTAAGTTGTAAAATAAACTGTGGGCGACCAATTCTGGAATTCTACATCAAATTATGAAAATATGCATGCAATCAAGTTATAAATGGTTGATGAGTGAACGGCCAATTGATTCGAAAAGGGGACTTCTTTTTTCATTTAATGAATCATTGTAAAGATATAGAGAACTTTGGGAAGTCTCTCATTTTATGCATCTCTTTATTTGAGGATGAAAAACTTTGAAACCAATGATTTAGCGTTTTCCCCTAAGAAAAATTTTGGAGACAACAGTGGACTTGCTGCATATGTAGCTCAAGAAATAGACCCATCTATCAGCTGGGAAGACATCAAATGGCTGAGAAGACTGACTTCACTGCCGATTGTCGCAAAGGGAATTTTGAGAGGTTTGTTTATTTCTTTACTTGAATCCATGCTGATTCTAAGGCCAAAAAACTAATCAGGAATAATTAACATGGAAATCGAAAGAGATATTCCAATTCTCAATACCGACTTTTCATGCTAGTGAGTAAATATCTCCTTGCTTTTAGGCAATATTGTGAAACAGAGCTGAACTTTCATGAAGTGGAAAGCAACCCTTTTCAAAGTATTGCGATGCCACTGCTTTATTTCATACCTGTTACTGAATCAGGGATCTATCTTGGCAAGATCTTACAGGACCGCTGTGAGTTTGTGTCTTTACCTGAAAGCCACAACAGTTGCTCCTAGACCAAAGAGAAGCCCCAAGGATGCTATGATGACATTCAGACCTGTTTTAAGAGCTTTTTCCCTTTATCTTGAGCTCCTTCCAAGTACCAATGGCTGGCACTAATTTTTGAGTGTGGTCAAACCTACACCACCTCTCTGTAGAGAATGGCTGACTAGGATAGTAAAATCCTCAATTATCAAGCCGCTGGTACTAAGAAACTTGACTGTTTCCCCAGTATCCACGTGTATGCAAATCCCACAGGGGAGGAACCTATGACGGTAATAATTTTGGAGTGTGAATGTGTTTACCCACAAAAATGTTTTCTTGCCTTTGAAAATGTTTTTTTTTAAGTATGGTTATTTAAGATAACTGCCAAAAACATTTTTTTTAACTGAAGTGTTGCTTATGTGACTCTGGGATGAGCGTTTATTAACTTATTTCAGGGTCTAATAACAACTTTTAATCAAAAATTTTTTCATATGTTTCAATTAAACATGTGTGAGTCACATGGCCTCTATGTTAGTTTTAGGGATGCTGCCCACTTATGTATGAAAGAATGAGCTCATAAAGGTAAAAGAATGGGTCCAGTACCACTTTTAAGTACTGATGATATGTTTAAATCCAGAGCTATCTTATTCTGTGATTTTTTTTTAATTTAAGCTTTTTTAGTTTACATATTACATATAATAATTATACACATTTATGGGACACATAGTGATTTTTTTTTTTTTTGCAGTTTTTTTGGCTGGGGCTGGGTTTGAACCAGCCACCTCCGGCATATGGGGCTGGCGCCCTACTTCTTTGAGCCACAGGCACCACCAATAGTGATGCTTTGATAACATAGAAAGAATAATGATCAGATGAGAGTAATTAGGATATTCATCATCTCAAGGATTATTTTGTGCTTTTAAGAAAATATTGTTATGTGGGTGGCTCCTATGGCTCAAAGGAGTAGGATGCCAGCCCCATATGCCGGAATTGGTGGGTTCAAACCCAGCCCTGGCCAGAAACTGCAAAAAAAAAAAAGAAAATATTGTTATGCTATTTTTTGGTCATCATCCTAGTTCAAAATCTCTGCACATCATAACTTTAGTGAGTATATCTTGGTTTCCAGACACTTTTAAACAATGGCTTCACTTACCTTCCTCGCACCCAAGCTGTCATCCATGACTGCTCCGAGTCCTTCTGAGGCCACATGCAACTGAAAATCCTGAAGAAAAGTAACCTGTAGATTCTGTGCCATTCATTCATCCATCCATCAATTCTCTTACTCACTCAGTCATTCCACAAACATTCATCGTGCTCTGTGCTAAAATCGTTGTAAAAAATACAATAATTTGAAATTCTTGGCCAAAAGGAGAGTCTGTTCTTCTTGAAGACAGACATATAAATAAGCATCATGGGTGCAAAACAAACTTAAGGGTGCTGAGATAGAAATCTGTGTAAAAATATTATAAAAAGGGTGTGGACAATTATAAGAGTGGGTTAGGATGAGCGTGGGGGCTCACACTTGTAATCCTAGCATTTTGGGAGGCCCAAGAAAGAAGATCACTTTGAGACCAGCCTGAGCAAGAGTGAGACTCCATCTCTACCCCAAAATAGAAAAATTAGCTGGGTGTGGTGGTATCACCTGTAGTCTCGGCTGTTGGGAGGTTGAGGCAGGAAGATGGCTTGAGCCCCTGAGTTTGAGGCTGTGGTGAGCTGTGGAGACAGCACTGTGCACTCTAGCCTAAGGCTGATGCTACTCTGTCTTAGACCAGAAAAAAAAGGTGGAGGGGGGGAGAGGTTTAGAAAAAAAAGTTTTCATTTCAGAATAAAAGATGAAGGTGGCAGAATTCAGGAAGGCTATGCAGGACTTGTTGCCCAGGAAAGATTTGATTGTAGGCTGACCTAGAATAAGGGAAGAAAGAGAGGCCTGAGAATTCTGATCAAACTAGAACCTGAAGAGAGTCGATGATAGAGGTGCAGGTGTACTGGTTTGAAAACACTGAGGAAGGATAACATTGTAGTTGGATCCCATAACTGTCTCTGTTAAAGGGAACAGATAGAAGAAGAAAGCTGGTTTATTTTTAAACAACTTTTCAGTTTAGTAGTTCCAATTCTTGTCCGTTTCTGCAGCTTCATCCTCTAGGATATGATGCAAATTGATTGAACTTGATTTACTATCATGTGCATGTTATCAAGTATTTTGGCTTCTAGAACTTCGTTCAGTGATCACCTTACCCAGGACCACCACCACCATAACTTCCACCCTTTTCTTCTCATCCAGATGGAACATAAGGCTTGTTTCTTTATGTTTTCATATGTTTTGCATGTAGTTGGTAGCCCAAATGTTTATGGACTTAAATTCTCAGGGAAAACTATGTAAGTTGGATAGAAAGGCAAAAAGAAAGAGGGGACATTGGGACATTTGGCATTTGAAAGGAAATAACTTATTTACACATGTGCAGTTTACATTGTCTAGTTTTCTGTAACTATTTGCTTCATTTATTTAATAAACAGGAATCATCTCTATGGTAACAATTGCATCAAGTAACACATATGCTCAATCTGAATATGGAGGCAGGGGTGACAGGGCCAGTTCTGGGAAGTACAGTTTTCACAGGTCTTCATGCACAAGTGCCGTGTCCTGACTCGGAGTCATCCAGCCTCTCTCATTTTCTTTTTACCAGAAAAGAGCAGACTATGTTTGTAGGAACACGAAATCATGAGCACCTGGAAAGAGCTCAATGAAACATCCCATCCTTACCACCATGTTAAGAATTGCATTTTAATGGCTGCAAATTGGAATGCAAGATGTAATCTATTTTTGTGGTTGAGCTACCCTGGGAGGACATCTGGCACAAGCTGCAAACTTGTATTTGAGACAGAATTTGGCTTTTCTCAGAACTCACTTCACAAACAAATAAGTTTTATGAGCAAAGGCATAATGCCCTTCAGAGTTTCTTTTTCTTTTAATTATCATTTTTCTTTCATTAGGATGTCTCCCTTCCATTGTGGCTTTCTGGTTCTGAGAAATTGCTCTCTATCTATTTTCATACACATGCATACGGAATTTTAGTATCAGGGATCCTATCGGTTCAGTTCCAGACTACCTTAACAAAGAAAATCACACAATTTTTTTGGTTTCCCAGTACATTTGAAAGTGGTGTTTGCACTATACTGTACTCTGTTAAGTGTGCCTTATGTCGAAAAAACAATGTACGTGCCTTAATTATAAAATGCTTATTATTTTTTAAAATATTAACAGTGATCTTGGGCTTTAGTGAGTCCACATCTTTGGTAGTGAGGAGTCCTGTCTGCATGTCGATGGCTGCCAACTCGTCAGATGGTTCCTCAAGGTTGGGGTAGCTGTGGAAGTTTCTTAAAATAAGACAACCATGAAGCTTGCTGCATCCATGGACTTTTCTCAAAATCTGACGTTTTATCAGTTAACATAATGTATTAGATACTTTGTTGCCGTTTCAACAATGTTCACGGCATCTTCATCGGGAGTAGATTTTCTCTCAAGAAACCACTTTCTTTGTTCACCATAAAATCTTAAAATTTTATTCCAAGATTGTAGCAATTCTGTCACATCTCCAGGCTCCACTTCTAATTCTAGTTTTCTGGGTATTCTCACCATGTCTGTAGTGGCTTCCTCCGCTCAAGTCTTGAGCCCTTTAATATCACCCATGAGAGTATGAGGGTTGGAATCAACTTCTTCCAAATGCCTGTTCATGTTGATATTTGATCTCCTCCCATGAAATGCAAGTGTTCTTAATAGCATCTAGAATGGAAATCCTTTCTAGAAAGTTTTCAATTTACTTTGGCCAGATCCATCAAAGGAATCACTATTTATGGTAGCTATAGCCTTACAACATGTATTGCTTAAACAATAAGATGTGAAATTCAAAATTATTTTTGATCCATGGGTATAGAATAGAGGTATTCACAGCATGAAAACCATATTAACCTCCTTATATATCTCCATCAGAGCTCTTGGGTGACTATGTGCATTGTCAATTGGTATTAATATTTTTTGCATTAGGTCATAACTGTGTATATTACTGCACTTATGGGGTACAATGTGCTGATTTTGTATACAATTTGGAATGTTTATATAGAACTGGTTAACATAGCATTCACCTCACTTGTTTTATTATCGTGTTTAGTATTAATATTTTGAAAGCAATATTAGGCTGTGCATGCTGGCTCACACGTGTGATCCTCCCAGAGTCCAAGCAGGTGGATTGCTTGAGTTTAGAAGCTCAAGACCCACCAGCAGTGTAGAATTGTTTCCTTTTCTCCACATCCACGCCAACATCTCTGGTTTTGGGATTTTGTTATGTGGGCTAATCTTACTGGAGTTAGGTGATATCTCAAAGTAGTTTTGATTTGCATTTCTCTGATGAT
>CAUYRH010081747.1:0-7500 GCA_963574655.1 Perodicticus potto
TGTCCCATTAAGTTGTTAACTTCCTCTCTTTCTGTTTTCTTGAGGAATGCTTGCAGTGCTATAAATTTCCCTCTAAGGACTGCCTTTGCCGTATCCCATAAGTTCTGATAAAAGGTTTCAATGGTCATATTTAGTCTTAAGTTGGTCAAAGTTGGAAACCAAATTTTCATCTCATGTTACATGTTTGTTTGCTTGTATTCTCCTCTTAGTACTATGTTGTTGAAAGGGAAAGGCAAACTATTTTCAGTATCTTTAGGCCAGCAGTCAAAAGTTTTGGGAGTTTGGATATTGGCTGTTTTCCTGAAAAATACTGTAACTATCAGTGAGGCTTCTACATCTGCTGAGTCTGGAAAGAAATAATGGACACCTCTTTTCTTTCTAATGAGTGTGTATAATAAAAGAGCAGTGGTTGAACAGAGACACCTCATTTTTATGCACTAGGGACTTGCATTTTCCTACCTGTGGCCCATGTAATACTCCCAACTAGCATTATATAGAGAACAAACTTTTAAACAATCTGTAATGTTTAAAGATAACTTCTTTTTTATACAAAGAGAAAGGATTTTTGTAATGTATTTTGTGTACTTTTCTTTTTCTGCTCCTTTTTCTTTTACTTTATTATTTATTTTTTCATGAAAAGCATATTTTGGGAACCATGCTAGGGTCAGACAAATCCCTATTTATTTATTTATTTTTTTTTTAGAATATCAATATCATGTTCTATTGCCATAACTGATTTTTTTCTTTTTTTATTTCTTTCAGTTTTGTCTTCTTGCTTTCTATTATTTGGTAATTTTTTATTTCTGTACATTTAAATATTAGAGGCACTCAAATAGTCTTTATCTAATGCATGTCTAATGTATTAATACATGCCCTTGCTTCTTTTTAGTATTAAATATGAGGAATTTAAAATAATTCTCTTTACTTCCACACTTATGATATTTATATTTTAGGCAAAAATCTTAGTTTTTAAAGCACACAACTTTTATTCCTTCAAGTTTCTTAATCTTATACAAATCACTTTTCTCATCAGACTAACAATATGACACTTTTCTGGGGAAGTTTGGCATTAAAATTGCCATAAAAAGATCATTTCTGAAGCTCAATCATTAGATAATTTACTGTATTGTTTAATTTAGCTTTGATTCCATATGGTGTATTTTGAAAAACAGTGAGAAGGTGGTGACCACTTTCAATTGTTAATATAAAGAACATAAACGTGGTGAAAGCCAGGCATGGTGGCTCAGGCATGTAATCCCAGCACTCCGGGAGGGTGAGGAGGATGGACCACCTGAGCTCATGAGTTTGAGACCAGCCCGAGCTATAAAGACAAGCCTGAGTTAAAACAAGACCTGGTCTTTAAAAATAACCAGGTGCAGGGGCAGGAGCCTATAGTCTAGCTTCTTGGGAGGCTAAGGTAAGAGAATTTCTCTAGCCCAAGAGTTTGAGGTTGCTGTGAAGTATGACACCACAGCACTCTACTGAGGGTTAGAAAGTGAAACTCTGTCTCAAACAAACAAACAAAAAATACGTAGCAGGAGGAGAAAGGGCAGTTGGCGGGATCTTACCTAATGTGCACAATATGAGAGTGTTCAACAAGACCCCTGGGTGAAGGTCTCAACTACAACTTGACAATTACCTTAGAATTGAGAAAAATGTAACCTAAACATTTGTAACCTCATATTAATTTGAAATGAATAAATAAATAAGTAAATAAATGAATAAATTTTAAGAGAATATATTTTTAAGTTAAATTTTGTAAGGTCTATTTGTGTCTTCACAAATAGTTTCAACAAACAAATGAAATAAATAGTCTTCCACATATTAAAGTTTGAAACATGTTGCTAGGTCTCCATAACCAATAGTATCACCACACTTACCTGAAATTTCCACGTCTTTTTATTTAGTCATTCATTAATTCATTCAATGGGGCTGCAAATGGTGGCTCACACCTGTAATCCTAGCACTATGGGAAAGAAATGGGTGGATCACTTGAGCTCAGGAGATCCGTATGAACCTGAGCAAGAGGGAGACCCCTGCCTCTAAAAATGGCCAGGGGTTGTGGTGGGTACCTGTAGTCCCAGCTACATAGGAGGCTGAGGCAAAAGAATCTCTTGAGTCCAAGAATTTGATTTTGCTGCGAGCTGTGATGCCAGGGCACCCAACTGAGAGCGACAAAGTGAGACTCTCTTTCAAAAAAAAAGTTATTCAATGGTATTTTACTGAATTCTGGGCCTTCTCTCTGCTTGCCCTGGTAAACACTGGAATAAAAAAATGGGATCACAGAATATTAAAAGAGAGAGAGAGAAGTAAATTAGTAATAATATTTAAAAAATGTGAGCACTTTGATATAGGAGAAAGGTATGGTCTTGTGTGAGGTTGAAGAGGAAGTTGAAGTGATTTCCATAGGAAAATATCAGGGTAACTTTATTCATATACTTCCTTGACTTAATTGACATGCATGTAGTCCCTCACTCGACTCCACTTTCACCCACTCCAACCTTTATCAAAAGAGTGCTGAATATGTTAAAAATTATTACCCCAATATTTCTCATATCACAAGTTCTAAATTACCCTTTACCTATACAAACCTACAGTCATGACTACCCCAAAGGTGGAAATCAAGAATCTTATATTAAAAGAAGTTTTTAGAATTGAAAGATATTAATGGAACCTTTTAAAACTTCAATTTTATATATTTCTCAACTCATGACCCCATGAGTGCTTTACTTTTATGTGTTGGGAAACTTCTGTTCAGAACTTGCAGATTAGGTGGCAGGTGAGAATGTGAGATAATCATTTGCTTCAAAAATTCAATCATCCTCATCTAAAGGATTCAGTTAGCATGTAATACAATTAAAAGATATTCTGTGCTGTTTTTTAAGTTGAACATATTACATACGAGATAAATTTGAGCTCTTTAAAGCCAGAGACTATGAATAATACAGTGTTTTTTCTTACCCCTCATAGATTTGGTCCTAGTCACTTGTGTATAGTAGGCTTGCAAAAATACCTATTGTTTTCAGACTTGGAAACAGAGAAATCAAGGCAGGAAGTATGACATAAAAGTGGATTGATTTAAGGATGTGGTCTGAGAATACAAAGAAAAACTAGCGGCCAAATTTGTCCCTTGAAAACATGGAGGCAGCATTTTGACTATTTCAAGTATTAATAAGACATCTTTATACTCCATCCACTAGAGGGCAATCAATACATTAGGCACAGACACTTCCCCCACCCTGACCTGGAACCTAGTAACTTTAAGAGGATCAGGTAGACAAAAAAGAGGGAGAGAGGCATAGAATTCTTCTTACCAAAAAGAAGATTCCCTTCATGAATAGTGGGCCAGGAAGAGGCAACTAAAAGTGAGCCAGACCCTCCTTTCCTTTGATATTACAACTAAGTCTCTTCCAAACACTTAAAATAGCTCACAAGCAAATAAACACACCCTTGAAGTAAACAAGATTTCACTTTAAATGAAGCAGCATTTGTGTTTGTAAGAGGGTTCAGTCTATCTGCCCCTTCTGCCAGGAGGCAATGGATAAAAGAAATACAGATATAAGAATCATGGGCAAGCCATCTTGATGATTAAGTTTTTTTCTCTTCTGATTAATTTTTCTACTATAAAATATTCACTATCTTTTGCTAAGGCTGACATGAACACAAAGTTCATTTAAAGAAGATAATTTTAACACTTTTATGATTGATAAAGTACTAAAAGAACTTGGAATCAGAAAAGCATATACAACTTGCTGCTTTTGTAGGGACCAATCACATAAAACTTTTTTGACTCTGTGGGCAGTTATTCTGAAGGTTTCAGTAAATTAGTTACTTTTGTTCTAATCCACTATGGAGTGAAGTGCCAAATCAGTTGTGGTTCACTCATTTCTCTTCTATGAATGGGTAGAATAACGTCTTTCCATATCACTCATAGGCTTTTTGAAATTCTCAGAATTCACAAATTATTTTGAGATTCTTAGGTGAAACTTACTAAATGTATAATATAAATGTCTGCACACAATAACGAAGAAAATGCCATGAAAGCTATGTCAACCAGTTCAATGAAAATATTTCAAATTGTGTATAAAACCAGCAAATTGTACCCCATGATTGCATTTATGTACACAATTGTGATTTAATAAAAAAAAAAAAAGAAAGAAATTTCAAGGAGATATCATCCGTCATGTTGGCTAATGAAACCACACATGTACATGAGATTTTTTTTAATTCTTTGACACCTTATTAAACTGTACATGTATTCCTTCACAAACAAAATGCATCGTTATATAGTAGGATCCATATTTCTTAGACATTTGTCAAAGACCTTAAATGTATGTATTCAAAGTACATTAGATATCCTTAAAAGTAAAAATTATCATACTTCACAACATATTTTGCAGGATAAAGATACTAGAATCCATAACAATTTGTTCATAAGACTAGCTATTAATGCTTCTTTGATTTAATGGCAATGTGCATTCATATTGAGCCTGTTTACACTCTTCTAGGTACCTTAGGAATCCTATCTTGAGAAATAGCTGCTAAATCGAATGCAGAGACCTAGTTTTCTAGTTTCCATGGATACCATATTAATTTCTAAGCTCTAGCCTTTCTCTAGACTTAGATTATCTAATATCTAGAACTATAGGCATGTGTTAACACATGTACTTTGGATACATTCCCAACTTCTTCAATGTGTCTAATTTTAAACCTAAGGTAATGCTTCCAATTTTATTTCTAAAGTAAATGAATATATTATTTTTTGGCACTTCTACTATCACTTGTACATAATGGCTGCTTTCTAGATAGTTTTAAACTTACTGCTTAATATGAAAGTTGCAAAAAAGGAGATAATATTCATTTGTATTACCCTGAAATAATCACTGGCTTTGCAATGAGACCCATGAATTTGACTCTTAGCAGTACAGCAACTTTTGGCACTAATGTTTAGTCCCCAACCATTACTAAACTTTCGAGGTTGCCCAGATTTTGGGCAAGTGTCTAACCTTTCTGACCCTCTTGTTCCTCTTTTTAAAATGAGGTTTATAAGATAGATAGATAGATCTTTGATACATCATGGGAATTAAATGCATACAATATAAAATAATGGTGAAGTCTTCCTGAAGCTAAATGCACATGTGCAAATATCTCAGATAAGTTTTCTTTGCCACTCAGTCTTTTTCTATCACCACCTTCACTGTTCCATGAAATCTTAGGCAAAATTAAAAATCACCTTATATATTTTTTCTTCTTCAAAAAGAAAAAAATGCTATGGCTTCAAATATATATCTATATATCTATATCTATATCTATCTATATATGTATATGTATATATATAAAACGACATAGCAAATCCATCCTTCCTTATTTTCTCATAATTATTTTGTTAAATTCTCCACTTTTTAAAATGTGTATGATGTACAAAAACACTGTGCCAGGCTCGGGAAAAGTAATTTTGTTTTCCCAGCCTTTGCAGCATCTCATAATCTAGTGAAGAAGCACGCATCTGCACTGTGCCTGATTCAAGGTACTGAAAGTTTTGTCACATGGGTGTAAAAAGTGTTTTAAGAGTATATGTCTTCATTCGTTTTGAATTTTTAGTGGCAGAAGTCTGAGAAAAACCGGAATCCAGGTTTTGTTCTGAATCAGAGACCTCACTATGAGAAATTAGGCAAACATAAAGTTATTTTATCCCCCTTCTATAATTACTGCTTTATATTTCAGTAAAATTTTCTTTCAAACATAATATTCCTTAGCCCAATGCATTGTTCCATTGATTTCAGTACCATGTAGTTTCCCCATCATATTCCCTCGAGTCTCTAAAATCACACTACCTCCTTCTCAGCAGACATCTCTGCTGCTGTCTGCTGTTGGTGTTACAGAGCACTCAGTCAGTGAATTGGCATTGTAGCACATTCCTCCCTGTTCCCTATAGTCACTGTTACCTGAAAGGGACAATCCCTAATGTAGAAAGCTAGCGATAGTGTTAGGAACACTTAGCAAAGAAAGTCATCAAATCTGAGCAATAATCCAGGGAGAAGCAGTAGATGGCATTGAGAGTGTTAAGACTGTCAGCTACGCATGGTTCACTGTCAGCTTCCAAAATTTGCCTAGATTTAAAAGATCCAGAGAGATGAGCTTCTTTTTAGTGTTCAAGCATTTTTCATGCTACACTAAAAAAATAGTTAAGTTCAGGTATTATGTATTTCCTCATACCTTTATGTTTTGAAAATCTACTGCTCTGAGTTTTCTCAGAAGGAAGGGTGCTTAAAAGTTTTACTTTAGATGCTGGATGAAGTGACTTACTCCTGTAATCCTAGCACTCTGGGAAGCTGAGGAGGGTGGATTGGTTGAGCTAAAGAATTTGAGATAAGCCTAATCAAGAGCTAGAGCCCATATCTAAAAACAGCTGGGCATTGTAGCTGGTGCCTGTAGTGGCTACTCAGGAAGCTGAGGCAAGTGGATCACTAGAGACCAAGAGTTTGAGGTTGCTGTGAGCTATGACACCATAGCACTCTACCAAGGGTGAAAAACTGAAACTCTGCCTCAAAAAAATAAAATAAAATAAAATAAAAAGAAAGAAAGAAAAGAAAAAGTAAAGGAAAAGAAGAAGTTTTGCTTTACTTTTGTTTGGATTTCCCTTCCAAGAAAATTACTTTTATAATAAAAAATGTTTTGCATGTAGCACTTTATATAAATTTAAAGCTGTTCAACCATTATAAAAGAAACTTAACATTATGTTAAAAAAAACTTAAGAAATTGCTGAGGAAAACATGTATCTAAATAATTTACCTAGATGTTCATCTGTAAAAATATATATATGTATAGATTACCACATATATTTTATCAAAATCATTTCTGGACAGAGAGATTTTCCTTTCAAAACTTGACAGTATCTGTAAGTTTTGGATGTCACTCTGTAGCTCACAAGAGTATCCCTGGTAACTGGCTATATTGACCTTAGTTTCCATCTATTAATACTAATTTTTTGGTTAATTTACATCCATTAGATTGTTGGGAAGATCAACCAAATAATGCCTGTTAAAATGTTTGGAAATTATAAAGCTCTGTCAAAAAAAAAAAGAGAGAGAGAGAGAGAGAAAAGGAACATCTTACTTGTGCCAGGAATTTTATTTTCCCACACTGTACAACAACCTTGTATGGTAAGTATTGTTATCTACATTCATAGTGGGAAAATGAAAGAACTCATGCAAGATCGTACAGCTAATAAATGATTGAACTGGGTTTGGTTCCTAGGTAGAGCTGATTGTAAAGCTAGCTAAGGCTTTCTGTCAGCAACCAGAAAAATAACTGTTCTTGAAGAGCAAAATAAAAGCTACTTTCTTACTGACCACTCCTAAAGTTTGATCTCTCTTGTTGTCTTGGTGGCAGAATGACAAGATTCATGGGGTATATGGTTTTCTAGTCATTCAAATCAGAATTTAGCTTCAGAGGGTTTTGCAGTTATGAATTGTCCACAAAACAAAGATCAAAAAGTTT
>CAUYRH010081747.1:12500-14201 GCA_963574655.1 Perodicticus potto
AGAAGTAAAAATATATCCTAGACAGCAGAATAGATTGGTTTTCTTTCTGCAGTAAACAGAACTGTCACCAACAACCACATTGATAGCTGGGCTTACACCAAATAGCTGAACCAAGGTTATTCCACTGTACCTTCTGAATTGTTCTCAGACTCGATGCATTGTATCTAAAAAAATGATACAGCTAATGAGATTTTTAAATCACCTATTCCAGACTAATCATTTTATAAAAGATACTTCTTATTCTTTTTTTTATTATTATTAAATCATAGCTGTGTACATTAGTGCAATCAAAGGGTACAATGTGCTGGTTTCATATACTATCTGAACTATTTTCATCAAACTGATTAACATAGCCTTCTTGGCATTTTCTTAGTTATTGTATGAAGACATTTATATTCTGCATTTAGTAAGGTTCGCCTGTACCCTTCTAAGATGCACCATAGGTGTGGCCCCACCAATTACCCTCCCTCGACCCCAACCTCACCCCTCCCCAACCATCCCACGCCCCTTTCCCCATCTTCTTGTATTATAGTTGGGTTATAGCCTTCATATGAAAGCTATAAATTAGCTTCATAGTAGGGCTGAGTATATTGGATACTTTTTCTTCCATTCTTGAGATACTTTACTGAGAAGAATATGTTTCAGCTCCATCCACGTAAACATGAAAGAGGTAAGGTCTCCATCTTTCTTTAAGGCTGCTTAGTATTCCATGGTATACATGTACCACAATTTATTAATCCATTCGTAGGTCGATGGATTCATGGGCTAATCATACTGGAGTTAGGTGTTATCTCAAAGTAGTTTTGGTTTGCATTTCTCTGATGAGTAAGGATGGTGAGCATTTTTTCATATGTCTGTAGGCTGTGCAACTGTCTTCTTTAGAGAAGTTTCTCTTCAAGTCCTTTTCCTATCCTGAGATGAGATCATTTGTACTTTTCTTGCTAATATGTTTGAGGTGTCTATGGATTCTGGTTATTAAACCTTTGTCAGAAGCATAACCTGCAAATAGTTTCTCCCATTCTGAGTTCTGTCTGCTTGCTATACATACTATTATCTTGGCTGTACAGAAGCTTTTTAATTTGATCAGGTCCCAGTAGTGTATCTTAGATACTGCTTTAATTGCCTGGGGAGTCCTCCTCATAAAATATTCACCCAAGCAGATTCCTTCAAGAGTTTTCCCTGAAATTTCTTCTAGAATATTTATAGTTTCATGTCTTAAGTTTAAATCTTTAATCCAGTGAGAGTCTATCTTAGTTAATGGTGAGAAGTGTGGGTCCAGTTTCAGTCTTCTGCAGGTCGCCAGCCAGTTCACCCAGCATCATTTGTTAAATAGGGAGTCTTTTCCCCACTGAATATTTTTAATTGGCTTGTCAAAGATCAAGTAACGATAAGTAGCTGGTTTTATCTCCTGGTTCTCTATTCTGTTCCAAGCATCTACCTCTCTGTTTTTGTGCCAGTACCATGCTGTTTTGATCACTATCAATTTATAGTACATTCTCAGGTCTGGTAGTGTGATTCCTCCTGCTTTGTTTTTATTTCTGAGTAATGTCTTGGCTATTCAAGGTTTTTTCTTCTTCCATGTAAAATGAACTATTATTCTTTCAAGATCTTTAAAATATGACAATGGAGCTTTAATAGGAATTGCATTAAAATTATATATTTCTTTGTGTAGTATAGACATTTTAACAATGTTGATTCTTC
>CAUYRH010081752.1:0-27628 GCA_963574655.1 Perodicticus potto
GATATTGAATAAGATCAATGAGAGAATATATCCTGCTTTCCTGATATTAGATGGAAAGCTTCTAGTTTCTCACCATTAAGAATGATGTTAGCTGCAGAGAAATGCAAATCAAAACTACTTTGAGATATTGTCTAACTCCAGTAAGATTTGCCCACATCACAAAATTCCCAAACAGAGATGTTGCTGTGGATGTGGAGAAAAGTGAACAGTTCTACACTGCTGTGGGAATTCAAACTAATACGTTCCTTTTGGAAAGATATTTGGAGAACACTTAGGAATCTTAAAATAGACCTGCCATTCGATCCTACAATTCCTCTACTGGGTATATATCCAGAAGACTCAAGAATCACATTATAACAAAGATATTTGTACCAGAATGTTTATTGCAGCCCAATTCATAATTGCTAAGTCATGAAAGAAGCCCAAGTGCCCATCAACCCACAAATAGATTAACAAATTGTGGTATATATACACCGTGGAATATTATGCAGCCTTAAAGAAAGATAGAGACTTTACCTCTTTCGTGTTTACATGGATGGAGCTGGAACATATTCTTCTTAGCAAAGTATCTCAAGAATGAAAGAAAAAGTATACAATGTACTCAGCCCTACTATGAAACCAATTTATAGCTTTCATATGAAAGCTATAACCCAATTATACCCAAGAATATGGGAAAAGGGGAGAGGGAGGGGAGGGGAGGGGGGAGGATGGGTGGAGGGAGGGTAGGACCACACCTATGGTGCATCTTACAAGGGTACATGCGAAATTTACCAAATGTAGAATATAAACGTCTTAACACAATAACTAAGAAAATGCTGTGAAGTCTATGTTAACCAGTTTGATGAAAATATTTCAAATTGTATATAAACCAGCACATTGTATCCCATGATTGCATTAATGTACACAGCTATGATTTAATTAAAAAAAAAAAAAGTTCCCCTGCCCAGCTTCCCCTGCGTGGCCCAGGGCCCAATTCTAGGCACCCACAGAGCCAGGCCTGCTTTCCCCCTGCCAAGCCCCTTCCCCTCCAGGCTGGTGCCTATCTGGTGTAGGGCCATTCAGAGAGAACCTCAGTGTCTCTGGGTCTGGAAGCAGGTGCCATGGAGGGCAGCCTCAGAGCCAGGTTGCTGAGCCTTGGTGGGTGGGCATGAGGGGGAACCTCAGCAAGTAGGGGCAGGTGCATGCGCAGTGTGTGGAGGAAGGTCAAGGGGGCAGCAGAAGAAACTAGGCCAGGCTGCAGAAAGGGGGCACTTCCAGGACAAGGAGACCAAGAGGGACGCCATGTGCCCACTGCCCACCTCCACCCTTGCCCTCTGGGGCCCGTCCTTCACTGCCCTCTGTCTATAGGACATGTCTGCTGGTGAAGGGGCCTTGCCTGGCTGTGGCCTGAGCAGATGAGGGTGTGTGCAGAGAGGACTCCTGGGGACAGGATTGGGCCCGGGAGTTAGTTTCTGTGGGGCTAGAGTCCCCTGAGTTTGTGCCCTGGGTTCCCCGCCAGCATAGGCTGAACAGAGTGGTTGCCGCTGGCCCAGTGACCGGGCCCAATAGCTGGACACAACTGTGCCTCCAGCAGACAGAGGGTGCGTCAGCCAGCAGACACTCGTCTGTCCCCAATTGCTTCTAACATTTTATTTTCAGACTCTGAAAAGTGCTAATAAAACTCCTCCAGCTTGAGGCTAAAATGCTTAAAATAGTCTAGAAGGACTTAGCAACATTGAGATAGGAAATAAAAGCCCAGAGGCTAACAGATGTGAGATCTTGAGGGCAGAGCTCTTGACCCGAACTCCCACCTGCTGCTTCTGCCATGATAGAGGCTGACTCCCCACCTCGGGGTCCAGAGGCCAGTGCACCCCACAGTGGGAGCAGGGCCTGGGGCCTCGGCCCTCCATGCTGGCACTCCCAGGGAGGCCTCGGCTTCTCTCTCCAGCCCAGTCCCCTGCCCTGGGAGGAGTAGATGTGTCCACAGGGGCCTGGGGTCTCTAGGGTCTGCGCAGGCCATTTTTGTGGGTCCCAGGGCAGGCAGCCCCTCCTTCTGAGACTCTTCCCTGCTCTAAGTCAAGGAAGGACTCAGCCTCTGCAAGGCAAACAAGTCCAGCCAGTGAGAGAGAATGCCCATTACTTAAGGAAATGATGGGTTTTATGGAGTCAGGGTGCCTTGTGAAATGTTTTAAAAGCTTCTTCGATAGACAGATCTCCTCCCTACTTAATTGCTTAAAAGATTTCAGAAGGCACATACCTCTGTGGTTTATCCTAACTGTGACATGAAACCGATTTATAACACAATGGCTTTGACAGAATGTCAGAAAAACAGCCATTTGAACAGTGAGATCAGACTGGGCCACTCTGCACCTGTATTTTTCCCTCGGGTGTTCACAGGTTAATAGCTGACTCCAGTGTTCACAAATCCCCAGATTCCCATTCCAGACCAGATAGCCCGGGCTCCCCAAATGCTCAGGACTTAAGCATCCCGCTAGAAGCAGCTACCAAGGTGTCATCTCCTCTCTCTAACTGACCAGGCAGGGTCAGGAAGAGTGTAGCGATCCCAGCAGAGAACCCCAAAGACGTAACCTAGAGTCAGATCCACGGAGGGGCCAGAGGTTGAGGAGAATGTCTGAATCGTGGGCTGTGGACACTTACACTTCTCTGGGTCAGAGACTTTGATCAAAGTAATTTTCAGTGAGTGAAATGACAGTGAGGTCACAGAAGCCACTCACCTGTGGTCTCACAGAGGAGGGGCCAGTGCACTCCACCCACTTCCAGAATCCTCGTGCCACTGTCCCCGTGCATCGTCATTCTGTTCCATTTTCAAAACGTTTGCCCACCTAGAGAAATTGCAAAAATACTGAAATGTCCATCTTAAAAATCATTTCTGTCTGCACCTGTCATGTGAAGCCTATGTTGCTTGAAGGAGTGATTGAGATTGGACTCAGCAAGCTGTCTTCACTTGAGAGAAGCCAAGGGGTTGAGGGGGAAGATGCCAGTGGTCAGTGGCCGTATTAAGACACGCACCCAGAGCCCAGAGAGTCCCCCACCTCCCAGACCAGCCGCATCCTCGGCCTCCCCACAAAGGACCTTAGCGTCGGCCCAGAGGCAGTGGGCTCCCTCCAGAGGGCTCCAAGCAGCGGCTGGGATCTGCTTTCGCTCTTCGGGACTCCCCAGGCTTGGGGAGACCTGCAGTCACAGATGACACGTCCCCTCCTGAGCTGCCTCTGATCTACCAGGACCAGGGAGCCCAGCTGTGTCAGAGGTGACGTACAAGGGCCTCCCGCTGAAGCCACAGTCTCCCTCTGCTCCACACCAAGGAAGACTTCGGGCACCTCCCATGTGCTTCCGGCTGAGAGAACTCCAGAAGGAACCTACGGAAGCGGGAAGGCATTGCCCTCCCAGCAGCCACCTTCAGACGAGGCCGGCCCAGGACCTGCTGGCTTTGCTGTAAGCTCCCACTTTGGACAGCAGTCTGAGCCCACTGCAGGAGTGCAGGGCCAGAGACTAAGCCCCAGCTGGGAGGGCACTCACCCACCTGACACCCAGGAACAGGACGCCCAGTGCCACTCACCGCTGGCTGTGCAGACTTCTAGACCCTGTCTCACAGATCTTGGCTACCAGATTCCCCTCTTGGTGGCTCCTGTACTGCTCAGAGCGCAGCTCAGGGAGAATGGAGATTGATTATCCACAGACCGTGGGCGACCGAGTGCGTGGAAGCTGTCACCACCACCGGTGATCCGGAAGGACCCACTCATGCTCATGAGAATGGCGGACACAGGCCTCTGTCACCAGCCCAGAGTGACTTATTTCACCTGATTGCACCACAGCGGTGGAGGAAGATCTTCACCAAATTAATTCTGTTTGGCATACAGACAGGCATTTGGGGACCAGATTAAAATGAGGCCTATTTCCAGGGAAGATGAAATAAATTATTCTCTCCAACTACTCTTTGTTCAAAAGTTCATGTAAAATGTAAAATGCCGTGTGGCTGGCAGCCCTGTCCCTCAGCACCTGTCAGCCTGGGGAAACTTCTGGCAGGAAGCACCTTCCTCTGTGTGCACTCACTTGTGTGCATGTATCTGTGTACACATGTGTGCGTGTGTACATGTGTGTACATGTGTGCATCCATGTGTGTGTGCATGCATGCGTGTGTATGAGGGAGGGAAGGCGGGTGAGTGGTGAATGGAGAATACCAGGGAAGGCTGTGCTGCCTCAGGATCTCTGAGGACCCCCCAACAGGATTGTGTGGCTCCCCTCCCCCACCCCAGGCCAGGGGCCCTTCACAACCCCATCCCCTCGTCCAGCCCCCACTCACAGTGCATCTGCATATCAGGGGGAATGAGGTGGTTGTGACCCCCCGAGAAGAAATCTGCCTGGACAGGGAGCCCTGTCAGGGCCTGGAAGACGGTCCTGCTCATTAGCTCATTTCCATGTCAGCCTGGTGGCTTCCCCAGGGAACAGTGGTCTTAACTAAATCTCAATCCCAAAGTGGAGTGGCCATGGGCACTGTGGGGTCAGCCCTGGAGAGGGGATGCAGGCAGAGCACCCAAGATGCCCGGGCTGACCCACTGTGAGCTTCAGTTCTCATCCTTCCTGGTTTCCAGGGAAGCACTGTCTGTAAGTGCCTACTGCATGCAGGGTGCTGAGAGATGCTGGGCGTTGGGGACGAATAACATGCCCTGACCTGAACCAGCAGCCTGTGCAGAGACAGGGACAGGCCAGGGAGTGAGTGTGACATCCAGGAGCAAAGGCTTTTATTCACGCTTCCGGGGACGTGGCCTCACAGGCAGGTGGCACTGCCAGAGGGCCTGTGAGGCTGTGGAGCAGAGGAGGTAACACAGGGCTACGGTAAGAGAACCCCGTGTAGAGGGAGCAGTTTCTATGGGAGCAGCCTCACTGGGAGCTCTGCCAGTGGTGGGAAGAAGCTACAGGTTTCACATCAAACGCAGAGAGAGAATTGGGCCCAGAGCTGCCCATATCCCCTGGGACTGCTATGTCCTGCTGGTGGCCGAGGGGGAGCAGGACTGGGGATGCCTCCACACCCCCAGTCCTGCCCCACCACACCCTAAGCCCCCATGTGCCCGCTCAGCAATGGGGTGAGGTTGGAACAAGCCAAGTCCCGCCAGGGCACTGGTGAGACCCTCTTGCCCAAGCTGTCGCCTGCTTCCCCAGTGGCCAGATCTCAGAGATGTGAAAAGACGGCAGGTGTGAGCAGCTAGAGCCACCTCCTCTCCTGCTCCTGAGCTCACACCTGGGGCGCCAACACCCTTGTTTTTGCAGAAAAGGAAACTATGGATTTCAGAGGTCAAGGGAGAGCCCCAGCCAGGCTGCCGGAGCAAGGCCCAGCTTCCCCACTCACGGAGCCTCCACGTCCCGCCGGACCCTCAGTGGGGTACACGCTTTCCTCCCCCCCCCCCCGCAGAGCGAGAACACCAAGTCGCTGCCTTGTCCTCCCAGAGGTGCCTGCCCCTGTTTGTGGCAGGCCAAGGTCAGGGCCCTCAGGGCAGGAGCACAGTTGGTATTTGGGGTCAGGGTCCTGGAGACCCTGGGGGTCCCAGTAACAACTGGCCTTCCCCAGGGTTGAGGCCCAGCCCATGACCTGCTCAGAGGGGGCCAGTGCTCTGCGCATTGTTCTTACAGCTTCTGTAAGAAGCTAAAATTATTCTAAAATCAAAAGTCTACTAAAAACAAGAGAATGGACAAATGAGCCCTTGTAGCCCAGGGGTGGCAGTGAGGAGGTGGGCTTGGGGCTGCTCTCTCTAAACTGACTTGTCTCCGTGCTGTCATGCTGTGTGCCCCGCGTCTGGTGACGCTTACAGCCTTGGCTTCGCACAGCCACTGCCCAGGGTCCTCGCCGGTCCAGCCTTCTTTTTCTTGTGATCTCTCAGCATGCGTGCACACACAGACACACACGCGGATTTCACACTTGGTCTCCGGGGACAGTGACTGGCGGGTGGGCACCTACAGACCCAGCTTGTGGACATTAAGAGGCCGCATTTTCTTGGGTCTGTGATACAAGCATTCAACCTGCCCACATCCCCAAACATCTTGCGGAGGTTGTCAAAGTTCAGGGAGCTCTGGAAAAATGACCTGCAATTAACACTCTCCCCTGTGGGGCCGAGGGAAGGTTACCTTGCCGAGATGTTTGCCTTAGGCCACACAAGTTACAAGTACAGATTCCATCAACCTAGAATATCCCCAAACCACTCTCAGCTAAGTCATCATAACTTTTGTAGGAAAGCAAACCATGGGCAATAAAAAGTATTGCTGCTCTGTGTAAACTTCATTTCTACTTATGAGTGTTCTAGCCCAAAAATATTACTTCTGATATCTGCCACTGATTAAATAAAAAAATTTTTTAAGCATTTCAGATTTTTCTTTTAAAGCTGTTCTCTAGCTGAAGAATGGCTGTGTTTACATAAAGTGACATTTTTGCAGCTTGGTTCTTAAACTGGACAGATGTCTGGTAGTTTTAAGAACCAAGTAAATATCAGCCTGTCCTGGATTCTGCAGAAATGGCAGGACTAAATTAAAAACCATATCTCACCCCCCGCCCCGCCAAGATTCCCCAGCCAACGTGGCACTCAGCCCCAGCCCCTGCTGTCTCCCTCAATCTCGGCTCTTCCGGGGAGAAGAGAATAATGAGAAATGTGTGCAAGAATATATTTCTTGGCCAAAAGGAGGTGACGGAAGCCACCCACTCCTTCCTCCCTCGCTCCCTCGGACCAGACACACAGGTGTTCTGTTGGAGACGCCTTCCAATCCTGGAAAGACGTTTTCTACTCTGAATGGCACACAAGGGGCAGGCAGCCCAGCCAGAGGCAGGCGCAATTGTCACAGTGGAGAAAACGGATTTGTTCTCTGCTCACACACCCAGAACCTGGGTAAGGGAACAAAGGAAGAGAGACAGAGAAGGGAGAGAGCTAGCAGCCAAGGCGCACTGCGGTGACAGAGCTGCGGCACGGTCGGCTCTGCTGGGTGTCCTCGGCGTCCTCCCTCCAGGTCTGCTCTGTGGAGACACCAGAGCTCCCGAAGGAGAATCACAGACAGGGCTGCATGCTATAAAAGCGGGTGACTGATGCCACCAGGACAAGGACCTGCCCCTGGCTCCATTCCTGTTTTCTGATGGGGCCGCCACCCTCAGTCCAGGCCTCCCTCTGTAGCCCCTGCAGCTGCTGACCAGGGGCCCGGACCCTCGGGCCTTCCACGTCATGAACCCGTGCCCTGGACCCTGTGGATGGCACCTCGAGGCTGTGTGGGGTGATGGGTCAGACTCCAGAAGGGACACCTCAGAGAGAGAAACAGAGATTGGTCTTCCCTGGGTGTCAGGTTGGGGGAGCAGAGGGACACAGTCCCCTGCCTGAAATGTCAAAATCCAAAACACTAATTGTTTTTTCCTCTGCATGACCAAAAACTCATTTGGCAGCAAAACCCGTTCTGATCTGATGTAGAGCCATTTATAATCTTAATTCATTCCTCTTGGTATAAATATTCATGCATTTCTCAGCGCGGATATCAACGCCTGTGATGATGAGATGCTGCCTGGGTTCTACGGGGGTGAAGCTTGCTACAGAGAACATGTACCTTCCTGCCGTCCCCGCCACAGAGGCCCAATGAGGCCTCTCTCCTTTCTAATGTAAGCTGCGCGTAAGCAATGCAAAAAGTTGCCTTATGCTTTCTAGCAAGAGAATTTTTTTAAGAGTCAACTCAAGGTAAAGAGTACACAGCACATACAATGCCAGGACCCAAACTGTGACCCCACTTTAGAGTAAAAAAGAAAGATCTTTGCAAGATCAAATTGTTTCCAGATAGACTTTGAAGCCTGCTGCAAACCTCACCCATCCTGGATGAAGCCTGGGGTCTTTGGTGAGCAGAAGCAAACTGTGTGATTAACTGAGGGCTGTTGGAAAAGCAGCGTCAGGCAGAAGAGAAGCAGTGTGAGGGACGGTGACCGATGCTGCCTCCTCACCAGCCTAACACCGAGAACCAATTTGCCAGAGAAAAATTGTTGGCAATGTAGGACCAACCCACAATTCAGCTCAGGGTTACGCACCTTTATTCTCGGCAAACACAAACCAAGGTTCCATGCATTCTTGAGATTACTTGTTTGACTTGCAGCTTTCAATTTGACACAAGGTTTTCAACACCTGTTTATGGAGAAAAAGAATAAAAACAGCCAGCAGCCCTGAATACACTAAAGGAATCTGGGAAGCAGATTCACAGGAGATCTCATTATCCCAACAGTTTGGACATCCTATGGTGCTGCGTTTGGAGTTTTGGGGAGAAGGCCGGAGCACGCTGAATTTCAGATGCCTGATGCTGAGACTCATAATCTGCTTTTGACAAAATGATTCATCGTTTCAGCAAGTCTGGCTTGTGGTCAGGAGAGGCGCAGTTGCACAGAGAAGCCAGGAATACAGCGGCTGGACTGGAAGCTCTGAGCCAGCCGGATTCTGTGCACTGCGGGACAGGGGTGGGCTCCCCAAGAGGCCCCGACAGAGCCCCCTACTCTGAGTCCGGGAGCTCTGCATCTGGGAAATGTCTGCTTTTTCGTTTCTTCTTCTTCTTTTTATTTTTAGACAGAGTTTCAAGCTGTGGCCCTGGGAAGAGTGCTGTGATGTCATAGCTCACAGTAACCTCCAACTTAGGCTCAAGTGATCCCATTGCCTCAGTTTTTCTGTTTTTTTGTTAGTTTGTTTGTTTTTCATATGTTTTAATTACATTACATAATAATAATATCACAGTCTATTTTACAAGTTAAATGTTTAGAAATATATAAAATAGAAATGGTAGGGAAAAAAACAAAACATGGGGTCAGGAACATTAATTTTGCCGAAACCAGGGGCCAAAGGAAGCTATATAACCTGCAGGGCTCAAGGGGTAGAAAGGGAAGGTGACAGGTTCATTATTGGCTCTTGGTATGTTTGTTCCCTTGTGTTTATACTGGGAAGAAGTCAAAGCATTTCCCCCTGCCTTAGTCGGGAGCTGGGAATTTAGTCTGGTCAGTGGAAGATGGCAGCTTAGAAAAAAAACCCATCTGTTTACCTACCACAGAGCTGGTCCCCTGCTGGCTGCAGGTGGATTCTGCCATAGAGAGAATGAGGGGAGGAAGTCTCAAAAATCAAAAGTGGAAGAAAAAAGTATACAGTTTCTTCCTCCCTCTAAAAAGCCCAAATTCTTGAAATGTACACACATTCTTCTCTCAAACATAGAAAAGTCTCACTTTGGATGTGCTTACAAGAAGATCGTCGTCAAAAAATTTCTTTTCTATGATAACGTTCCCAGTTAAGACACCTGTTGGCATCATCTGGGACTCGGGTGCTGCTTCTATCAAGGACTGCCCGGTATTTGTGGAGTTAGGGATCACAAAGCCAAACTGGAAGAACCATTCTTCCAGGCATTGCCCTTTGAAGTAAACTTTTTGTTCCAGGCGGAATTTTTCCACTTGCTCTGCTGAAGAAAAGTTCAGTTCTCGAGACACTGCCTTGCACTTGAGGATTTTCTTGGGAACACGGGCTTCATGCTCCACACCAGGTACAGACAGGTCATCTGTTCCTTGCCAGAGTATCTTCCCTGTCTGGGCATCCTGAAGGTTCATCCAATTTAGTTTGAAGCCCCTCAGGGTGTCCCTGGCCCACTCATCCTTGGTTGACATGATGTGGCGGCTGCCACCCATGGCTCTCTACTCTGGTCAGCGGAGCCTCTCCCACGGTGCCCAGGGGCTGAGAATGCAGCCGCAGCCGGGCCTGGAGATGTCGGGTGAGCAGCGGCAGCTGTTAGACCCAGACGGGCCTTTCCCTTCCAGTTTTTCTGTTTTTAGCAGAGATGGGGGTCTTGCTTTTGCTCAGGCTGGTCTCCCACTCGTGAGCTCAAGCAATCCACCCGCCTTGGCTTCCCAGAGTGCTGGCGTTCTGCTTCTGACCTTCCCCGTCTCATTCCGCCTCTCAATGGTCCAAGCGCCTCGTTTCACTGGGGCTGTGGCACATTCTCACTTAGCATCATTTCACTGGGGCTGTGGCACATTCTCACTTAGTATCGTCCACAGGCTCTTGGAAACTGCAACTTTAAGTGAAATGAACTAAGGAAACGGATTTTCCTCAGAGCTAACAGACATAAACAAGAGTTAATGTCCTAGGGCATATTTCTGGTCACAAAAACATCACCAAACTTCTAAATAAGACCAAAGCACTTTGAATATTAAACATTGAACTAGATGTGAGCTGTGCAGACAGGTAATACAGAGTAATTAGAAAAGACAATCATTTACTCAGAGATTGCACCTCAGAGTGGCAGTGACTGGAGGCTGGCCTGGGAGCTCAGGGCACGAGGAAGGGACGAGCCGTGGACAGGAGGCCACTCCAGGGCGGGCCATGTCCACACTCACCCTGACATCACTCAGACTGGGACACACAGACAGGCCAGTTCACTCATGTGCACCGCCCTGGGACAGGGCAGAGAGCTTCGTCCCTGAAGGAAACCCACACGGCCTGGGGAGGACAACGACCCCGTGGGGAGCCATTTCTTCCCTCATTGGTGTCGTAACAAAAAACGTGGAATGAGACAACCTTATTCCAAGACCTGGAACCTAGACTACAAGCACCCTGGGAAGCCAAGGCAGGTGGACAGCTTGAGCTCACAAGTTTGAGATCAGCCTGACAAAAGTGACCCCGTCTCTACTAAAAATAGAAAAACCAAGGCAAGAGGATCGCTTGATTCCAAGAGTTTGGAGGTTGCTGTGAGCTATGATGCCACAGCACTCTGCCCAGGGAGACGAGTAAGACTCTCCATCACAAAAAAAACCCACTACAAGTCATTCAATTAACAGTGGCCAAACCCAGCACAGAGGCAGAGTCCTTCTCTAGCTCCTGGACGATGCCAGGTAAGTGGGCGACTTCACTGAAATACTTCTGAAAATGCGTTAAGCCAGCAGCCTCTTAGCCCTGGGTCTACCCCCCAAACCCTGCTCTCATGTCCTCTGCTCTGTCCACTCAGCCGCCGCCTGGAAAGTTTCTGAGCAGCCGACACAGCAGCCTCCTACAAGAGGGCGGTGGGGGGTGGCTCTGCCCACGGGCAGAGGGCGTCTCAGGCACAAGAGCAGGGAGGGAACATTCGCAGGCATCCAGATGAGAGGGGGGTCTGCTCAGCACACAGGGAGGAGGCCGGCTGGACAGTGGCCCAGCTGTGGGGCTGCACACAGCCTCTAGCTGCATAGACCCGACGATGGTGCCGTGTGCACGTAGACACCTGGAGCCACGAGATGCTTTAGAGATGAGGAGCAGCCCAGCCCAGCTGTGCTTAGCATAGGCCAGCTGCCTTCTTGCAGGCTGCTGACTGGGTTTGGTTGGTGGTAGGGATGGGGTGGAAGCATCTGGAACAAGTGAGCTACCCCGAGAGTCTAGGTGGGGAGTACTGTCAAGGAGGGAATATAAGACGCAGGCTGGCTGGTCTGGGGGACAATCTGGCTCGCTGCACACGGCTCACAGCACATACGTACACCTGCCACCTGCTCAGGGGAGGCTGAGCCGGGTCACTCACCAGAGCAGCCTGGCTCTTGGGGGCCTTCTGCTGATGTGAAGGCCACCTTTGCCCTTCCCTTGTAGGCTCAGAGGGACGGTCTAAGCCTCTGACAAGAGCATCCTTAAGTCTCAGGGGGTGAGCAGGATGGAGTCAAGGTGAGTCTGTCAGTTCAGAGCCCTCCTGGAAGTGGCAAAAGCACAGCAGAGAGTGGTCACCTTGCCCCAGACTCACCGAGATTCCTGGTCCTTGAGCCAAGGCCCCTAAGGGACCATATGGGTTGGGGCAGGAGTGTCCTGAGGGGATTCTGATATATGGTGACCATTGGCTGCAAGAACTGCCCCACTGGCTTGGAACCAGTATCTGCCATGGTTTTAAGGTTTGTTCCTTCCAAAATCCATGCTAAAACTCAATCCTCAGAGCAACAAGATCAAGAGGTCAGACAGACCTTTTGGAGGTGATGGGGTCAGGAGTGCTCTGCCCTTCTGCATGGAATTGGGGCCCTTGTACAAGAGTTTGAGGGAGAGAGTCCAGCCCTTTTCTGCCTTTCCGTCGTGTGAGGCACAGAGTTGGGCCCCTCTGCCATGGGCGATGCAGCCACGAGGTTCCATCTCAGAAGTAGAGAGCAGCCCTAACCAACGTAGAATCTGGAGGCACCCTGATCTTGGGCTTCCAGCCTTCAGATCTGTGAGAAATAAGTTTATGTACTTTATAAATTACCCAGCCTAAAGTGTTCTGTTACAGAAATACAGACCAAGATAGTGTCTTTCAGCACTTTACCCACAGATGCCCAAGAATGGCTGAGATTAAAGTCCTCAGTAATCCAGCTGGATGGAAATTTAGGGAAAAGTAAATAATTCCAAAGAAAAGCAGGGATGCTTCTTTAGGGTCCGCTGAGCACGCAATCCAGAAAGTACCATTTATATGGATTTGGTGTCATGCAGTGCCCACTCTATGCCGCTGTCCTGGGCAGTCCTCCCTCACATGCAGACAAGTCTGTGGGAATCTGCATCATTTTGAGAATTCAGACAGCACTGACTTATCCTGTGAAATCATTATCAGAGGGATACAAGAAATGAAAAAGAAAGTGCAAATGCTCTCCAAGCCAGGAATGCTCAAGCCAGAAGTACAGCACCTCCTACAACAGCACCTGCCAAAATCTTTGTTCAACTTTTGTTCCTAACTACTGGGGGTCATTGAGACTCTCCAAGTTGGATTTTGTCGGTTAGGCAGAGCCACACCACAACATCCGTGCAAAGGATGTAGCATAATTGCATCCTTATCGCTTCAGCCACTATTGTCTCAAGACTTGTGAAAGACACCAAGTTCCAATTCATTTTTTATATCTCAGAAGAAACCTATGAAGATACCATTGGCTGCTGGATTTACTTTGAAAAGCCACTATCAGAAAACAAACAAATAAAGCAGAACAAACCCCCAGCCCGCAGCCACATCCAGGGTGTGCTCATCGGCACGTTCCAAGTTTTCCCACTCAGGGTAACTCACGTTCCGTCTCGGCACAGAAGCCCGCGATACGGCCCTTCAGTCTCCTCCACCGGCTCTGATGCAGCACATGTCTAAGTTTGTGTGAGTGATGACAATTGCCAGTGGCATTCCTTGAGTTACAAAAACTGAGATGTATTCCGTTAATGGTAATTGCTTACATGGAAAAATCGGATCCGACCGCTGTTTCAAAACTGGGCTTCAGGTAAAGACACATTTTTCCTTTTGTCTGTTTCTGACACATTCTGACCCTGTTGATTGCTTCCTGTGCACCCTCCTCTGGCCGTCGAAGGGGGCCTTCCCTGGCAGGGATTGGGGGAACGAGGGCTCCCTGCAGTTCCTGGAGCAGAGGGGGCCTGAAGACTCAGAGCTGTGGGGAGGACAGACTAAAGCCAGGCTGCAGACCCGTGTGCTGGGACAGAAGGCAAGACCACAGTTACAGTGGTGCAGGGGGACTTGCCGTGAGCCACATGCCAGAGCCCAGCAGAGGGCCCAGTCAGCAGGAGTCCTGGCTGGAGAGGGGCCCCAGTCAGCGGGGGTTCCAACCAGCAAGGGACGCTGACCAGTGAGAGTCCTGGCCTCAGCCATGGGCTGAGAGGGGCCTGGCAGCTCAGAGTGTCTCCATGAGGTGTGCTGTCCACCCTGGGAGGTGCACAGCTTGGCCAGTCCCCCCATGGGTCTGCAAGGGAAGGACAACCTTGTTCTCTGACTGGCCGGTCGACGTTTTCAAAGCTTCAGGCTCCTGGGGATCCCCCTGATGTTTGGCAACCCCAGGACCTCAGCCCTCTCCATGTCTGGATTCTGACCATCTGGCGTGGAGCAAATCATCAGTTTTGCAGGACGGCAGCACCGAGGGGCCATCCCCACCCAGCCAGCCCCCTGCCACACCAGGCATCCTACAACCCGCCCCCCTTGTCTTTGGGTGTTTTCAGCTTGCTCTGGAAGCAGGTCATTCTCTCTGTATTTACAGGGGGCCCTTCCTTCCCCACAGGGCATCGAGTTTCCTAAGGTTCCTAGAGCCTCTCCGTCCACTGTCCACTCTAGGCTGCCAAGTGTCACAGTGGCACAACCAGGAGTCCAGAGGCATCCACTGAGCTGACATAGGGAGGGGCCAACTCAAAGGGGTCCCCTGTCCCACCCTGGAAGGACCCCCCAGGCCTCTGACACAGCTTGGCCTCGACTCTCCATCTCACTTACTGAATCGGCCGTGACCTGCTTATTCCTGAGACAGACTTAGTCCTGCCTCTTCCCCCACAGTGTCCCCATGGTCCAGCATGGTGTCAGCCCAGCAGGTGTTCTGAAGTCCAGTAGAGTGAAAGGACATGGCCCCTCCGCAACCCCACACCCCGCAGGCAGCACCGTGTCTCAGCCTCTTTGGGAGTCCCCCGCAAACTTATGGACTTTATTCCCCTGAAATAACAAGCCCTGGGGCCCCATCCAGGGGCCAGAAACGTTTCTGTGTTTGGAGTAAAAATTAAACACCTGAACCAAAAAGCTACTTTGATTGTTAGATTTTAAGGCACAGTATTAGAGCCACAGTGCTCACCAGTGAGGCTCTGAAGGCATTTCTGAGCTCTAGCCAGGCCAGCTGCCAGCCAAGGGGAGCCCAGGGCCCCAGGTACAGAAACTTACTCAAGGGGAGACGTGGTTGTGGTTGGCAATCAGAGCATCATGGATGGCAGACCCCCCCCAGCAGGAGGACAGGGACAGAGGGGGGCAGAACACCCCACAGCCCCAGCATTTACTGCACCTCACGTCACGCTCACAGAGGTAGAAATGACGATTTCTAATAATGATTTCTTGCTGTTGAATATCAAGACGACAGGATCACCGCAGAGCATCTGAGGAACATCAGCTTTTAGGCTGTGTTTAAAATGGAACAAATAATCCGATCGTGACTTGAAACTAAGCACATACTTGAAGCACTCTTCTTCTTACCCCTCCGATTAAAGAGCACAGAGGGATGGTTTTATTGGATACTACACGCACATTTTGAAAGATCCTAGCTTGCAAACTCATGTAACTTTTTTCTCTCTTGCACTTCACAGGATTCTTAAGTCCCAAAGGATTTACGCCCAGAGAATAATTGGTGTCGCAAATCTGGTGTTTCCTTGCTCTCAAAAACATGCAATATTCCCAACCCTGAGCTGCCCCTGGTCTGCTTCAGTGAGTGTCAAGGAACTCCCCAAAATCTTAACAGTAGCTGGTGTGCCAGAAATTCCTTCAATTGATTAAATGGTGAGAGTTGAATCTAAGTAAATTTCAGGATATAACTTATTTTTCTTATGAAGTCTTTTTTTTTTCTTTAGAGATAGAGCCTCACTTTGTCACCCTTGGTAGAGTGCCATATTAAGTCACAGCTCACAGCAACCTCCAGCTCTTGGGCTCAGGCGATTATCTTGCCTCAGCCTCCCAAGTAGCTGGGACTATGGGTGCCCAACACAACGCCTGGCTATTTTTTTGTTGCAGTTTGACCGGGGCCGGGTTTGAACCCACCACCCTCGGTATATGCAGCCGGCGCCCTACTCCCTGAGCCACAGGCGCCACCCTAACTTATTTTTCTTTGCTTTTGAAAATAGCACTAAATGTCTGTTGTTCCTGCTATTGAATACTGAGATGACAGGATCACCGCAGTGGAAATTGGTGGCTGTGCCATCTTTGAGACACCAGAATGTTTTGGAAATAGCTGCTGGGATCAGGAGCAAAAACCAAGCGCGGTACTGTTCTAAATAGTTTGTGTGGCTGTGACTGAACCAAAGGTAATTCTCATACCTTGCTGAGACACCACAACAAAACGTGTCCCCGCTTGCCTTCAGTACGGTTTCCAGCGCTGTGTATCGGGTGCTGGGGTCCTTCAGGTGGCCATAGGCTGTTGTGTGGGCAGTCAGCCTGACCCCTCCCAGCAGCCCCCAGGGAAGGGGCGCCCCACCCTTTGGTGGTACTGACGGTGAGCAGTTGATGTCAGAGCCGGTACCAGCCAGGCTTTCCCAGTGTGACCTGTCTACAGCCGTCAGCTCTCATGGCCCTGGGTCGTACACATCATTTTTCAGTTGAGCATCCCCTGGTCTCTGCGCCACGGTCCTTCAGGGTGGTTACAGAGGCTCTGCAGAAATCAGCAGCTATGTTGGAGCCCAGACACAGAGCAGGGACCACAATGGTAAATAACGATTTAGCAGAGATAAATTATTTATTTTTTAACCAGATGTTGTAAAGTAAAAAAGGAAACACAGAGGTGTCAGAGGCACGACTCTTTTAAAAAAGTGAAGATTCTGGCATTCTTCACATTTAGAGACATGGAGGAAGGACCCAGGGACCGGGGTCCTCAGGAATAGCACATCGGACAGCTGTGCGGACATCCTGAGAGCTCGGGAGCCCACACTTCTGAGACTCAGACGGAAAGAGGAGGAGCCTTCTTCTGGGCCGGTGTCTGAGGAAGCCCACTCACAGTGGCTCTGGAAGTCAGGGGGAATAAACAACAAAAGAGCCAGGTGTGCAGCCACCAGGGGGTCGTTCCCGTGGAGCCCCCCTGTCAGCAAGGGCAAACAGGAAGGAGTGACTCACCCTGTCCCAGTGTCCAGCAGGGAGCAGCTCAGTCTGAGGCACTGATGTGACCAGACATCCTGGCTACTGGGCGGCAGCTGCAGCTTCCGATTCACTGCACCTGCAGGTGGCCCAGTGCCTCCCACGGCTTGCGTATTAGTCACCCCCAAACTCATGTTGAAATCAATTATCTTGGATCTCTACCTCTGGGAATAAACACTCACGGAGTCTCTCCCTCCCGGGTGTGGGGGGTGGTTAAACACTCACTGAGGAAAGGCCAGACAGGCCTCCACCCCGCGGGATCTGGATGTTCACTAAGCCAAGAGGACTCGCAGTGATCTTTCCGTGAAACATTCCCTCCGCCGTGTAGATTTCCAGCAGATAACCCTCTGACCCTCCCAAGGCCTCCGGCAGGTGACCCTGGATCCTTTAGGCCACATCTGAGCAACTGAGATACAGCTGCTCGCCCGCCACCCCCGAGCTGTACTCACCTCCCCTCCTGAGTGGCACAAACTGGGCACCCAACCAACCCCACGTGGAGGACGTCCTCACCATGAGCTGGGCCAGAGCCATTCTCCATTTGTGGTGGCAGCTCATGGGCGTGCAGACGCTCTTAATAGATCTCTGCTACTAACTGCTCAACCTGGCCCTGTGTCGCACGTCCCCACCTTTCAACAGAAGTTGCTGTTATGTCAGTGTTAAAAGGTGGGGGCCTGGAGGGGCTCAGGCCGTGGGGATGGGGTCCGAATGAATGAAGGAATGGTGGGGTTGTTTATAAAAAGGCAAGCTCGAACTCCTTCCGTCTCTCTCTCTCTTTCTCTTCCCCCCACCTCCCCTTCTGTCGTGGGCGACACAGCAAGAAGGCGCCTGACAAGATGCTGGCACTTGGCAATACACTTCTCAGCTTCCGGAGCTGTGAGAAGTGCATTTCTGTTTATTCCAAATCACGTAGTCGTGCGTGCTCCGTTGAGCAGGAACAGTGTCTGAGCCAGTGGACAGAGAGCCAGGGAGCCAGTGCAGCTCCTGCAGCCCGAGCTCAGGGTCAGGGACGAGGACTCCACATCCTGGTCGTTTATTCCAAGTGAGCGCAGCCCCTGGAATGTGGCCCCTCCAGGGCCGGCCTAGGACACGGGGCTTTGCCAGAGTCTTCTGCACTTGTCCTCTCCTATGTAGATTCAGCCCTCTGGGGCTGCCGTGACTGTGCTGACGGCCCTGGTACCAAGGCTATGAGTCCTGGGAACACGCCATGGTTGTGGAATGAGGTTTAGGCTGGAAGTGGTTCCATATGCCCACGCGTGTTAGTGCTGGAGGAACACACGGTCAGGGGGCAAATCCATACCCAGAATGCACGTCTGTGTCAGTAAGGACAATTGCCACCGTCCCACAGTAGAGGTGGCTCAGCAGGCAACATGCACCCACGTGACCCCTCAGGGAGGGGTGCTGCAGGGCTGGGGGCAGGTTCAGCCACACGCAGCAGCAGCAGCAGCCCATAGCCTGCAGCAGGAGGGCGTCCGTGCCGCTGGGCCCATTCTTAGCACACCTGTCACCATGGCCACTTAACATGGGTATTACTTTTGCTCCATGGAGAAAGTCCAGGAATGATGAGGAAAAGCAGACGTACAGATGACTTTTGTCACCTCCTCAGCAGTCTATCCACACTGGTATCCACTGACGTATTAAGAGGCGCTTCCCCTACAGCAGATGACGCTCGTCAACTTGCACTTGGGACACAAACATGTCTATACTCTTCATCCATTCCAAGGACAACATCCCTGCTTCCCAGAACGCCCTGCCACCAGGCTTCTAATTCTGTTCTTCTCTGTCTGGGGTGTGGGGGACACCATCTGCAGGTGCTCCTGTGGGCACTTATTCATTCTTCTCGACAACTCTGAGTCAATACTCGGCGCGCTCTAATTTCTGCTGACAGGGAGTGTTTTCACTGCCGTCTCTCAGCCTCCCTTTACCACTTGTGTGACACTTTGGGAGTCTGCCCTTCACGGGAACTGACCACATGCCAGGGCTAAGCCTTTCCTTGGAGGTCAGCTGCTCACAGGACACGCCATGAGCCACTGTGTGAACCGAGGTGGGGGAAGAAGTGTAGTAGGTGCAGGTGTCTGGGAGCCTGGGAAGATCTCCACAGCCTTGCTGAGCCTCACTCAGCACCTTTCTCACCTACCTGCCAGCTGCATCCCTGAGCTGTTGGGCATCCAGGTGTGTGATGTGCAGCTAAAGCCGCAGGGTCCTTGCTGCCCTGTGGACAGACACTGTGTGGGCTGAACTGTGTCTCCAGCTCCCTACAGATATATGTTGTGGCCCTAGACCATAGAGGCTCAGAATGCAATCTTATTTGGAAATGGGGTTATTCTAGATGTAATTAGTTAAGTTCATACTGAAGTAGGGCAGGCTGGGCCCCAATCCAGGCTGAGTGACATCCCTATAAGAAGGACAGGGATGGCAGAGATGCCCACGGGGAGACATCACACGATGGCAAAGGCAGAGATGAGACTGACCAGCTCTAAGCCAAGGGACACCACACTTTGCCAGCAAACCACCAGCAGACACCTGCCAACCCCTGGATTTCAGACATCCAGCCCCCAGAACTGTCAGATGACAGACATCTGTCTTCCTAGGAAGTCAGAAGCATTTATGCCAAGGAAACGACAGTTATCTTCAAAAGAAAGAGCACATTCACCCCCAAACCCTGCAGCCCCAGAGCTCAGCATGTGGGCTTTGCACCAGAATCAACGGGGTGACCTAGGAACTTGTTAGAAATGCAAATTCTTGGACCCCACTTTAGACTTACCGAGTCAGAAAGCTGAAAAAAGTATCCCCAAATTCCATTTTGAGTATCTGTCTCCTGACATCCCTCCCAGTGGTAAGTTTTATATTAATCAAGGTTCAAGAAATAGAGATCACACTCTAGAGAATTTATCATAAAGACTTTCTTCCCTAACAGTGGAAAAGTGAAAAGGCAGACAGGGGACACGGGTTCTCATAGAAGTCACAGCTCCAGGGAGCAGCGTCCTCCCTGGGGTGGAGAAGGGAAGGAGGTAAAGAGGTGAGAACACTGACTTTGGGGAACCAGCCCCGCTTTAGGAGAGTGTGGCTCCCTCAGGGCGCAGGTGGGTTTAGGCAGGGTGGGAGCAGGTGGCAAAGGTCATCCTGGGTGGTGGTCATGAGGCATCCTTCCTGGCACGTGGAGGGTTCAGATTCACCTTGTGAATCATCACAGGGGCTTAAATAGAAGATCAAAGAAGTAGACTTTCATTGTAAAAAGATGACAAGATAATGCTGGTAGTATACTGAAACCCAGCAGGAAATCTAAATGGTCTGAACCGAAGGGGGACCATTTGCTTTTCTGTTCAGAGGTGTTGAAGATGGAGGCAAGAACAGGGCCCAGGCAGGTGCCACAGTCCCACCCAGCAGACCCTCGGGACCAAGTGGACAGCACCTGAGCCAGGGAGGGAGCCAAGGTGCTTCCTGGGACTGGCTTGAATCTGAAATGCAGGAAATCCCAGCAGTGTCACCACAATTCCTCACATTATCAGAAACAGGTGACCATCTCTTATCAGCACCTCTCCTGTCTTTTTGATCTGTGAATTCCAAGCAATTATCTCCAAAGAATTTTGCTTTTTAAGAGCAACACAAACCAGGGTTGAAAATGAGGGCAGCTTTGGGACAGAATCACATGATTAACAGCCTGGGGTTGACAAGACTGTGCAGTCCCCCAGTGTCTGGAATTCAGTTCTTTGTGCTAACAATCTATTATAGATTCACTGTAACTTCCTTAAAAATAGAGACCTGTGGTTTTTATCTTTGTGTCCATCCTCCCCACCAGCCCCGAGGACAGCACTCCAGGCCTGGCAGGTGCCGTGTAAACGCTGCTGTCCGCAGAGCGGCTGACGTGGGGAGCTGGAGAGAGCGCCCATGCCCCTCTGGTCTGCACCATTTGTCCCTTCGAATAAGATACTGTCCTCACAAATGTCAAGATGGTATTAAACAGGAGCTCCAGCAGCACACCCCATGCCCGTCTGTAATATGTCAGCACTAATTAAAAATTCCATAATTAGCATTACATCCGCATACCTGAGCCTGTCATACCACTTAAGTGTTATATAAGAGCTCTTTGCTCTAAAAAATATGAATAAACTGCTGTCCATATCATGATGATTTACATTCTTGGACTGAAACTTACTGTAATTTAGTTTTATTTTAGGGTAAATGTGTAAGTCACATCTGCTCAATGAGAACTGTTTGAGTAACTCCTTTTCAAACATTAATTTCCCAACCTATTTCTAGATGTGTGAGGAGACGTGTGATAAGGTGAAAGACAGGTATTCCTGGTCCTGAGTCCCATTTTCCCTGAGCCCGTCCACTGATGTATTTGTCCATATTTTATTCAGGGGCTACTGTGTGCCGGGCTCAGTCACATGCCAAGGACGTAAGGGGCTGAGACCTGTCCCACCCCTGTGGTAGCTCAGAGCCTCTCGGGAAAGTGGGAGCAGGGCGGGCACCCCACACCTCCTGGCATTTGGGGGAAAGCTCAGTAGCAGAAGTGCCAGCCCAGTTGAATCTCGATGGAGGCATCCATTTTCCAGCCACAGGCAGGAGAAGGGACTCCAGCAGAAAGAACTGTGTGCAGAAAATCATCACCAGCACAGCTATGCGTATGTGTGCAAAGCACGGAGGGTCGAGCCCCTGGGAGAGGCCGGGTCCAGTTCCACCAGAGAACAGGGCTCTCAAGTGTGTTCTGGTAGCAGAAAACAAGCCGAAGGTGCTGCTGGAGTCAAGAGCAAAGGGGTCTGCGCATCCTTGGGAGAGACAGGTCTTTATCTGGGCAGAGGAGGCCTTGGCCACTGCACTTGGGGTGAAAGGCGGAGGAGAGAGCAGAGACTGGGCTGGAGCTGGGCAAGGCTGGGGGGGACCCCAGAGTCCCCTGCAGAGAAAGACGGAGGTGGTATGGGAGTGACACAGCGGCTGGGGCAGAGGAGATGGGGGTGTAGGGGACTCAAGCCAACCCCACAAGTAAAATCAGCCAGAAGAGGTTGTTGACTGTCTCTGAAAGCTAAGAGAAGGAAAAGGACAAAGTGTGGTCCTGAGGCCTCTCATAGGACGCTGTAGAACAGTGAGCCACTGACTCAGAAAGTGACTTAAAGGGAGCCAGCGGGACACAGAAGGTGGGAAGGTGGCTGTCCCAGGCCTGCCTGTCCATACCCAGGGTGCCCATCATGGGAGCCTAACACGGAAATGACCGGGGAGAAAACACCCAGCTTTGTTCTCTGGTGGCTATTTATTTACTAAAATAAGACATGGGCGGGAGTGTTTGTTGAGGAAAGAAAACAGAACAAGACAAAACAAATTTGGACTCAGAGAAAAAGACCCAGAATGTGTGTAAATATAAGACCTCAAGTCGGGGAAATCAGAGAGGGCTTGCGACCAAGCAGCGCCAGAGGAGGGCACCTGGGGTGAATCTTCTGGAAAAGCTCAGGTGCATCCCTGTTTACTAGGTACATGAATTAAGCTTGGTTAAGGTGTTTTACCAAATAGTTCTGCATTTAAAAATAAAAGGATAATTGAAAGGAACATTGTTGTAATTTTTTACTTATTAGTAGGAATTTATCCTGCTGTAATAGGTGCCCCATTTTTACCGCTGCACTTTTATGCCATCAAATGGCGTTTGGAGCATTCATCTTTTCAAATTAATAATTTGTTATTTGTCAGACTCCTGGCATGCAGATATCTTCACCCATTCTGAAGGTTCTCTTTTACTTTGTGGAATGTGATCTCAGCTGTGAAAAATCTCTCTAACTTGATCAGGTCCCATTTGTTTATTTTCCTTGCAGCTGTGGCTGCTAGGGGGTTCTTCTTCATAAATTCTTTTCCTAGGCCATTAAGATCAAGAGTTTTTTCCCACACTGTCTTTTAGGGTTTTCATGGTTTTGAGTGTTAGATTTATGTCTTTTATTCACCAAGAATTAATTTTTGTAAGTGGTGAGAGGTGCAAGCCCAATTCCATTCTCTCACATGTGGCCAACCAGGCTGATCACCAGTGTCCACAATGAACTCAATCGTATCACTAAGAAAAGAACAAACAAGCCCTTTCAAAACAGGGCAAAAAACGGGGATAGAAACTTCTTTCACAAGGATAGAAAAATGACAAATAAACACATGAAAAATTGCTCATCATCCCTAATTGTTAGAGAAAAGCAAATCCAAACCACCCCTGAGATATCACCTAACGCCAGTGGAAATAGTCCACATCACAAGGTCCCACAGCCACAGATCCTGGCACAGATGCGGAGAGAAGGGAACCCTTTACACCGTTGGTGGAACTGCAAACTAATACAGCCTTTTTTGGAAAGAACTATGGAGAATCCTCAAAGAGCTAAAAGTAAGCCTTCCATTTTATCCCACAATTCCACGGGTAGGCATTTACCCAAGCTAAAAAAAGTCATTTTACCACAGGGACATTTGCACTAAACCATACATAGCTGTCTACAAAGCTGTGTAGACAACCCAAGTGCCCCTCAGTACGGGAATGGATTGAAGGCTGTTCAGCCATAAAAAGATGGAGATATATGGACTATTCAGCCATAAAAAGAAGGAGATTTTGCAACCTTCGTAACAACCTGGACAGATTTAGAGAATATTCTCCTAAGTATCACACGATTGGAAAAAGAAGCATCACGTGTGCTCAATACCAATTTGAAACTAGGAAAGTAACAATCACAATTACAAGAGAAAATCTCAATTAAACTCAAGAGGGATGGAGGAGGGGAGGGGTTCAGCAGCTTCAGTGGGTACAATGTACGGACATAGGGCACCTTCCCAGGGGCAGGGCACATCTCCAACTCTGCTTTTTACCCACCATGTGTAAATTACATAACCTAATGGTTTGTACCCTCATAGTAATCCGAAATTTAAAAAAGGAATGAAAAAGAGAATTTGTTATTTGAAAGACATCTAACCCTATTATAAGAAGCAACCAAAGTGCCTGTCAACCCGTGAGTCGATTAACTGGTATGTGTGTACCGCGGAATGCTACTCAGCTCTAAAGAGAGATGGAGACTTTACATTTTTTGTTTACCTGACGGAGATGAAGCACATTCTTCTTAATCAAGTATGGCAGGAATGGGAAAACAAGTATCCAATGTATCCGATACTAATATGAAATCCATAAACGACTACACACACAGGAAAGAAAAAAAAAAAGACAAGTACAGTTTAGAGAGAGGACGAGGAGGAGGGAGAGGGAGGGGAAGGGGAGAGGAGGGGTCCCCTTCTCCCTGCACCCTGCAGGCAGGTGAGGGGCCCCCAGGAGGTCGCTCAGCACTCAGCGGGGACGGGCCATGCTGAGCTTCCCCGGCCTTAGCCTGGCTCCCGGCTGTGTCTCCGCTCCACCTGAAACCCAGCTGGGGCCACGTGTCCCCATGCAGTTTTCCAGGAGCCCTCGGGGGCTGCAGCCGACAGCAGCGCCAGGCACAGGAGGGGCCTCTCCCCCTCCCCCAGGCTCAGCTCCTCCGGGACTCACATTCCTGACTAGAAGCCTCGCAGCTGTCCCCCAGTGTGGTTAATGCTGACATTTTGATCACACGACGGAAGAGAAAGGTCATCAGCTGGCTAATTTTAAACTAGCATTTTGATCACTCATCTTCCTGAGCGCTGGGCGCGGAGCAGCGGGGACTGACAGGTTCTCATTACTGCGTTTGGCTCTCCCGCCCCACAGGGTAGTTTGAGGACTGTCGCCATGCTCTGGGGAGCCCAAGAAGGGCCCGGGGAGCCCACGCCCGGCAGCCTCGCCGCCGCTTCCTAAAGGGGGTGAGCCTTCCTGTCAGACGGTTTGGGGGATCAGGGTGACGGCAGTGATAATAACGACTTACTGGATACTCCCTGGTATCAAGGACGTGGCGTGAATTATTCTACCCAGCGCCGGACAACTCGAGCAGGTGGGCCCTCCCCTGAGCCACTTGTTTGTAGAGGAGAAGGAAGAGGGGTGGGCTGGTGCTGAGGCTCCCTGGGGGTACAAACCCTTCAGAGCGCTTCATGACAGACTGCCCCTAAGTAGTTCTCCACTGTTTCCACTGTCCCTTTTTTGAAAGGAAATGACAAAACTGGGGCTCGTCACATTGCACAGAAGGTTTTTACTTTGTGGAAAGCAGAGGACCCTGCACATGTGCCCGCAGGAGCCAAGGGGGCCGCCTCACTCCTGTCGTGAACCTGCTCTCTGGTGGGCACGGTTCTAAAAGTGAGGGCAAGGGGCTTGGGACAGGAGGTGACTCGCCCGGGTCTCATGGCCAACAGGCAGCAGGGCACGAATTCTGACCCAGGGCTTCTGACTGCCCTGCCATATTGATCTTGGGATGTGATTGGATGTAATGGGCTGGAGCGCAGAATGCGCATATTTTATGAAAATTACCCAGCCCTAAAAATGTATTTATACCCTCCCCTCCTCTAAAAATTCTTGGAAGAGGCTCGGTGCCAGTAGCTCAGTGGTTACAGCACCAGCCACATGCACCCAGGCTAGCAGGTTTGATCCCGGCCTGGGCCTGCTAAACAACAATGACAATAACAATAAAATAACTGGGTTTTGTGGCGGGCACCTGTAGTCCCAGCTACTTGGGAGGCTGGGCCAAGAGACTGGCTCAAGCCCAAGAGTTTGAGATCGCTGTGAGCTGTAATGCCACAGCACTCTACTGAGGGAGACATAGTGAGAATCAGTCTAAAAAAAAAAAAAAAAAAGAAAAAAAAATGCTTGGAAGAAACCCTCACATGGTAACAGCTGGAGTGCCTTCTGCCCTGACCAGTCTGTCAGCCGGTGAGGCACAGGCCAACACTGAGCATGGGCATTACTGGGTCTTCACAGTAGGCAGTTCCGAGCATCTGCCATCGTCCCTGGGCACTGAGCCATTTGACTGCCCCTGCTGTCTTGCAGGTGAGGAATGCAGGGCTGACCAGGGCTAAGGCCTCAGCAGAGGTGGGAGGTGCCCAGTGTTCCCACTGCACGGCCTTCTCCCCTGCCCAGGGGACACTCATGTGGCTACCACAGAGGCCAGGGCAGACGCACGAGGAGGCTTAGCCAGTTCCTCACTCAGCTGGCATCCTGCTCCCTACCAGGGTCCCCTCCGTGGCCAGTCCTGGCACCACGCCTGGCCTTGTCCTCCCTAGAGCCACAACAGAATTTGGGTCCATGGGGGGCTTCCCAGTTTCTCATTTCCTGCCGTGAGCTCCCCGCTCTCACCTGCTCCCCATCCCTCCAGGCCCACCCCTGCCAGTGTCTGGCTCCTCAGGCCATTTCCATCGGCCCATTAGGGACGGTCACTGTTGCATGTGATCACTTTGATAAGGATGATTAGTAGCCACTTCTCCACAACTGGTCACCCTAGTCGACTCTTCTTTTGCGTAACTGAGAATCTTTCCCATCCTGCTCAGTAAAGAGCTCCTTTTTCCTTCCTGTAATTACAACTTTGATGATGGCTTCTTGTCTCTCAGTAGGAATCTGTTTATTCTCCATGCAAACCTTCTGCTTTGCTATCTAAGTTCCCTTCATCTTGATAAAAGACACAAGCACATATCACTTCCCCCGGTCCTTTAAAAAGTGGGTATGGTGAAACTTATTAAATGTAGAGTATCAATGTCTTTATATAGTGATTAAGAAAATGCTATGAGGTCTATCTCTCACAGTACGATCAAAATGTTTCTGATTGTATATGAAGCACATTCTGCCCTATGATTGCACCAATGTACACAATTATGATTTAATAAAATTATTGAAAAAAAAGAAAAAAAAGTGGGTATCACTTTTCTTTCTTTTAAAGTGTACTACTTTTGTGAATAACTAATGACCCTCCCTCATTGTTCTTAACAGACGAGCAAGAGCGAGTCTCTGATCAGATCCGAACTCACCAGTCGCGGGGGCTTCCTGAAGCTCAGAACCCACAGCCCTAACCGGGTAACAGGGGCACAGTTGGGATGGTCTTAGCTACACTGCAGTGAGGGCGGCCCACACAGGCCAAGGTCAGAGACTGTGGCTTATTTCTCCCTCTGGCTACACAGCCATGCTGGTCAGCTGGCCCCAGCTCAGTGTCCCCATAGTCGTCACTACAAGCTCAAGCCATGGGACATCGGACCTTGGCCAGTGGCCACAACAGGCTTTTCTTGAGGCTGTCAGCCCAAAGAGTCACACACTACTTCCACTCACAGTCCATGGCCAGCGCTTGTCTGCAGCCCCCAGCCGGCCCGGGGTCAAGAGGGACCCGTCAAAGGCGACATCACGAGCCCCCAGCCAGCCCGGCTCAAGGGGGACCTGTCAGGAACACATCACAAAACAGGGGTGTGCACAGTCTGCCAGGGAGGACTAGAGAGACGGGCAGCAGAGACGTGGTCTGATTTGTCCAGGCCACACACCACTAGCCGTCCCCAGGCTGGAATGGACACCTGTTCTGTCCCAGGCCAGGGTGCCTGTGGCATCCCCACCACTCCAGTTGCCCATGGTGGTGTAGGGGGCTGGCACGGTGGCTCCTGGCCATCCTGTGGAGATTTAAATCCTGCTTCCGCGTGGGCTAATCCGGCTTAGGGTTTTCTGTTCTGGTCATATGCTCTGTAAGACGCTTTATGACGAGGAGGTGCGTGTGGAGGAGGGCACAGGTGCGTGTGGATGTGGGGCCTGAGTGTCTGTGGATGTGGGGCCTGGGAGTGTATGTGGAGGTGAGACCTGTGTGTGTGTGGAGGGGGGCCCAGGACGGTGTGGAGGGGGACCCAGGTGGGTGTGGATGTGGGGCCTGGGTGTGTGTGGACGGGGCCCTGGGAGGTTGTGAACGGGGCCCTGGGTGGGTGTGAAGGGGGCCCTGGGTATGTGTGGAGGGTCCCTGGTTGTGTGTGTGGAGGGGCCTGTGTGTGTGTGGAGGGTCCCTGGGTGCGTGTGGAGGGTCCCTGGGTATGTGTGTGGAGGGGGCCTGGGTGTGTGTGGAGGGTCCCTGGGTGGGTGTAGAGGGTCCCTTGGTGCATGTGGAGGGGACCCTGGGTGCGTGTGGAGGGGCCCTGGGTATGTGTAGAGGGACTCTGGGTGCATGTGGAGGGTCCCTGGGTG
>CAUYRH010081754.1:0-25838 GCA_963574655.1 Perodicticus potto
GAGACCCCGACTCATGAAAAAAAATGCAAAAACCCAGCCGGGCGCCGCAGCGAGCGCCTGTAATCCCAGCGGCTTCCGGAGGGATTGCCCACAGCCCGAGTCAGAGGTTGCCCTGAGTTACCACGCCCACTGCACTCTGCTTAGGGGCATAGGGTGGCACTGTGTCTCAACAAAAAAAAAAAAAAAAGAAAAGCCTCTGAACCAAATTGAAACCTGACTCACAGGCTAGTACTTTTCCATTGCAACTCAGTGGTGATTGGATCATCTTTGCAAGGAAATTCTGACATTAAAGCCACTTGGATTACATACATTAGTAGTAAGCCTTTCTACTTGTGACCTTATAAATAGTAAAACTGCAATAGTAGACTTTTAACTCTATGTAACAATTGTTAGTAGTAATAGCAGTAATTTTAGAGGGTTTTATATTGTTGGTTTTTCTTTTTTTTGGAAATAAAGTCTTACTCTGTCACCCAGCCTAGAGTGCCGTGGCATCAGCCCTGGTCATAGCAACCTCAAACTCCTGGCTTCAAATGATCCTCCTTCCTTAGCCTACCAACACCTTGCTAATTTCTTCTCTTTGTGGTAGAGACAAGACCTCGCTGTTGGTCAGCCTAGTCTCAAATTCCTCCCACCTTGCCTCCCAGAGTGCTAGGATTACAGATGTGAGCCCCTAGGCCTGGCCTTGGTTCGATTTTTACACAAGATTTCCTTATTCCAGTCATTTTGATAAGCTCTTTTTACTTACTAAGAAAGAAGACAGGCACAACTTAGGACCTTTTGCTCATTTCAATATTCTTTTCTTGGACTGTCATTCTCTAAAAATCTGGCATTGACCCTATTACATATATTTAAAACTTTTTCTGACATTAACACTTGAAAGATCTTTTTCTATACCTAATGAACAGGAAAAAATATAGAGCCGGGCACGGTTGTTCACACCTGTATTCCTAGCACTCTGGAGGCCGAGGCTGGTGGATTGCCTGAGCTCACAGGTTGGAGACCAGCTTGAGTCAGAGTGAGAACTCATCTCTAAAAATAGCCAGACATTGGGCGGCGCCTATGGCTGAAAGGAGTAGGGTACTGGCCCCATATACCAGAGGTGGTGGGTTCAAACCCAGCCCCAGCCAAAAACTGCAAAAAAAAAAAAAAAAAAAAATAGCCAGATGTTGTCACAGGTGCCTGTAGTCTCAGCTACTTGGGAGCCTGAGGCAAGAAAATCACTTAAGCCCAAGAGTTTGGGGTTGCTGTGAGCTATGCTGCCATGACACTCTACCAAGGATAACAAAGTGAGACTGTCTCAAAAAAAAAGGAAAAAAATACAGTTTAACACACAGGAACATTTTCTTTCACTGTCTATTTTCCAGAATGGATAGAGCAATAAGTGATCTCTTTTACTTTAAAAGGACTCTGTTATTCTAAACTATATGTTTATGCAAGAAATAATTTTCCCTGCTATGTAATTACTGTTAGAACAGAAGTATGTATCCAAAACATAAACTTTAACCAGCACAATAGATTTTAATTAAGGTGAGAAAAATCAGGGAGGAAAAGCAACCCAGGACCCAATTTTAAAATTAGAAGTGACGAAGATGAGGAAGCAACAAGAACAATGGGAAGGGCGGCACCTATGGCTCTAAGGAGTAAGGCGCCGGCCCCATATGCCGGAGGTGGCGGGTTCAAAACCAACCCTGGCCAAAAACTGCAAAAAAAAAAAAAAAAAGAACAAGACATGGATCAAAATGAAACACAAGATAGGGCGGTGCCTGTGGCTCATCAAATAGGGCGCCGGCCCCATATACCGAAGGTGGCAGGTTCAAACCCAGCCTTGGGCCAAACTGCAAAACAGAAAAATAGCCAGGCATTGTGGCGGGCGCCTGTAGTCCCAGCTACTCGGGAGGCTGAGGCAAGAGAATCACCTAAACCCAGGAGTTGGAGGTTGCTGTGAGCTGTGTGACGCCATGGCACTCTACCGAGGGCGATAAAATGAGACTCTGTCTCTACAAAAAAGAAAAAAAGAAACAGAAGATAGATACTCCCTCTATGGACAAGATACTTAGGTTGTCAAGCTCGAAAAGCAGCTAAAAGAGGCAATAGGAATATATAAGCAAGCTTTGTCAGATATTGAGAGCTTGCAGCATGGCAGCCAAAAGTTGGTAGAGGAAGAAAATTAATTTGGCATTCAGGGCTTCCATAGGGACTCTTAGAGGGTGCAGACATTTTGGGGAAGGCAGTACAATGTGTGCGTGTGTGTGTTTTACTGTGTGCGTGAGTGTGTCGCACTTTGTTGCCCTCTTTAGAGTGCAATGGCATCATAGCTCACAGCAACCTCTAACTCTTGGGCTCAAGCGATTCTCTTGCCTCAGCCTCCCAAGTAGTGGGGACTACAGGTGCCCACCACAGCACCCAGCTATTTTTGTTGTTGTTGTTCAGAGGCCCGGGTTGGGTTCAAACCCACCAGCCCCAGTTAATTGTGGCCGGCACCCTAACCACTGAGATACAGACACCCCCATTATAATGTGTTTTAAAAGAAAAAATAGAACGGGTACAGTGGCTCACTAAAAATAGAAAAACTGAGGCAAGAGGATCGCTTGAGCCCGAGTTGGAGGTTGCTGTGAGCTTTGGTGCCATGGCACTCTACCCAGGGCGACAGCTTGAGACTCTGTCTCAACAAAAAATAAAAAAGAAAAGAAAAGAAAAACAAAGAACCTCTGTTAGCGTGGTATGATGAATGAAGTTCAGACTCGGAAGATATTCAGGAAGCACAGCCAAACTGAACTCTTATCAAAGTCATGTTTGACTCTTCTGAGCATGAAATCTCAGGCTGTTTCCCCCTAAACCACATGCACAATGGTTCCAGCCAATAAAGTAAGGTACAGCTCCATGGGTGACCCCTGAAACAAGAATTTTTTTTTTTTTGAGACATTCTCACTTTGTCGCCCCAGTAGAGAGCATGGTGTCATAGCTCACAGCAACCTTAGACTCTTGGGCTTAAGCAATTCTCTTGCCTCAGCCTCCTGAGTAGCTGGGACTACAAGGCACCTTCTACAATGCCCAACCATTTTTAGAGATAGAGTCTTGTTCTAGCTAAGGCTGGTCTCAAACTTGTGAGCTTAGGCAGTCCACCAGCCTTGGCCTTCCAGAGTGCTGGTTTCACAGGCATGAGCCTCTACTCCTGGCCTCTTCACAAGATTTTTGTTTTTTCCTTAAACTACTTGCTCATCTTTTCTCATCTGTGAGTACTTTTTACCTATCCCCAAATTTTGTTGAAAAGCTTGAGTAAATAGTCAATTCCTAAATGGAAAGTCAAGCCAGTCGCACAGTTGCACTGATGAACTCCTAACATGGGAGTCTGTTCTCTGAGTTCTGGTACCACGTTTAATAGTTTCACATACTTAGGGAGGAGGGCCGACTGGACACTACAGGACCTCTGGAGTGTCTGCTCAAACTCTAGTGACATCAGAGTGTTTTAAATGAATTAAGCTTCTGCTGTGTGGCTACCTGGATGCTTCTATCTGCATTGTGTGTCTCTTGTGCAATACAGTAGGACTAAGTAGTCTACTACACATTTTATTCAATAAGAGAAAGGCAAGAGTTGAAAGATTTTTCTTGCTAAAAAGTTTTTTGATAACCTTTGTGAAAACATGAGAGTTCATTAGTCACAAAAATGCCAGAATCAGCCAGGCATGGTGGCTTATGTCTGTAATCCTAGCTAGCACTCTGGGAGGCCAAGGTGGATGGATCCCTTGAGCTCAGGAGTAGAGACCAACCTGAGTAAAAACAAAACCCCATCTCTACTAAAAATAGAAAAACAAGCCGAGCATTGTGGCAGGCACCTATAGTCCCAGTTATTTGGTAGGCTGAGGCAAGAGGATCACTTAAGCCCATGAGATAGAAGTGGCTGTGAGCTATGACACTATGGTACTCTTACCCAGGGCAACAGAGTAAGACTCTCTCAAAAAAGAAAAGAAAAATGTCAAGAATGATGGACTTCTGGGTTTTCTTTGCAAGTGTGAAATGAACCTATGTACCTTAAAACAGTTCTCACCACTTTTATTTTGCCAGAAATTGAATTTAACAAAAATCAATTATATTTGCCTTGTTTTATTCATCTATATCAGTGGTTCTCAACCTTCCTAATGCCTCCTAGTGCCGTGATCCTTTAATACAGTTTCCTCATGTTGTGGGACCCCTAACCATAAAATTATTTTCATTGCTACTTCACAACTGTAACTTTGCTACTGTTATGAATCATAATATAAATATCTGATATGCAGGATGTATTTTCCTTGTTACAAAGGGGTTGCGACCCACAGGTTGAGAACCACTGAGCTATATGTAGAAATGTTTAAATCTGTATTTAAATAGTTGCTAGTGACCTCAAGGTATACTCCATAGCAAGATGGATTTCTTAAAATATGAGGACTACTTATTTATATATTAAATAATATAATAAATGCTTAATTTCTCAAACAAAAAAAAATATGAGGACTACATGCTTGGTATACTTAAAAATAAAACTTTTTTTTTTTTTTTTTTTTTTTTTGTAGAGACAGAGTCTCAATTTATCGCCCTCAGTAGAGTGCTGTGGTGTCACACAGCTCACAGCAACCTCCAACTCCTGAGCTTAGGCGATTCTCTTGCCTCAGCCTCCCAGTAGCTGGGACTACAGGCACCCGCCACAATGCCTGACTATTTTTCTGTTTTGCAGTTTGCCCAGAGGCCGGGTTTGAACCTGCCACCTTCGGTATACGGGACCGGCGCCCTATTCAATGAGCCACAGGCGCCGCCCCAAAAATAAAACTTTTTTTTGAAACAGGTACTTTAACTTTTTTTTTTGAGCTCTTAAGCTCAAGCAATCCACTTGCTTTGGCATCCCAGAGTTCAGAGTTCTAGGATTACAGGCATGAGCCACTGCACCCAGCCCTACTTTAAAGGTTAATGTTTAAATTTTATCTGGTAGGATGAAAACCCTAAAACATTTATTTTCCAAAAAAGTTATTGAAGGCAGAGAAATGGTGATATGAAGAGTAATATGTGTACAAAAATAACGGCCATCAAAGCTAAAATGTAGATTAAATAGTTAATAGCAGTACAAACAGAATTTAATGACAACCTTAACTCTTAACATGCTAAATCTAATCCTAACACTATAACAACAAAGAAACTAACTTTATGAACCCAGAAAACAGATCATGAAGATCCAAATTCTAATGATAGAAGCCCAAGTGAATATACAGAAAGGTAGTGGAGGTAGGAAAAAAGACTTCAGCAAGACAGTTAAGGAAGGGTACAGAGTACCTTTCAGCACTAATATTCAAAGAAAGACACCTACTAATCACTGTGTTGAACTAAAAAAAAAAAATCTCAAAAAACCAAAGATGGTGGTTTAACGGGCTAAGACGCCAGCCACGTACACCTGAGCTGGCAGATTCAAATCCAGCCTGGGCCCGCCAAACAACAATGGTGGCTGCAACCTAAAAATGGCCGGGTGTTGTGGCGGGCGCCTGTAGTCCCAGGTACTTGGGAAGCAGAGGCAGGAGACTCACTTGAGCCCAGGAATTGGAGGTTGCTGTGAGCTGTGATGCCACGACACTCAACCCAGGGTGACAGCTTGAGGCTCTGTCTCAAAAAAAAAAAAAAAGATGGTAGTTCATCTTTTATTTATTTAAGCCTATTCTGCTTATTGTAAGGATTTTAAATCATTATTTAAAATAAGTATAGACCAGGGTAATAATTTGATGATATTTAGAGTTCACAAACATGTCTTATGGACATGTTCTTCACAGAGCTTCTGTTGTGATTACCCACATAAAAGTCCAGACATAGGCTCGGTGCCTGTGGCTCAATGGGCTGGGGCGCCAGCCTCGTACACCTGAGCTGGTGGGTTTGAATCCAGCCCAGGCCCGCCAAACAACAATGATGGCTGCAACCAAAAAATGGCCGGGTGTTGTGGTGGGCGCCTGTAGTCCCATCTACTTGGGAGGCAGAGGCAGGAGACTCACTTGAGCCCAGGAATTGGAGGTTGCTGTAAGCTTTGATGCCATGGCACTCTCTCCAGGGTGACAGCTTGAGGCTCTTGTCTCAAAAAAAAAAAAAAAAAAGTCCAGACATAATACTGAAACTAGTTCTCTGATGAAATATTTCTTTCTTTTTTTGGTTTTTTATTCTTTTCTCGTGCCTCCACCTCCCAAGTACCTGGGACTACAGGCGCCCGCCACAACGCCCGTCCATTTTTTGGTTGCAGCCATCATTGTTGTTTGGTGGGCCCGGGCTGGATTTGAACCCACCAGCTCAGTTGTACGTGGCTGGCGCCTTAGCCTATTGAGCCACAGGCGCTGAGCCTCTGATGAAATATTTCTAACAGACCTAAAGTTTAGTTCCGGGCTGTATTTGTCTGGTGATCTAATTTAGGACAGAGATGAAGCTTAGAGAACTTACAGTATAAATTTCCCTATCAGTTCGTAAGTAGGGTCTAAATAAAAGTCTCACTGGAAACTTGGAAATATGGGTATCAGGTGCTGGTATTATAGTTGAAAAGAAAGCCATGTATTCGTGTTCAGATTGCAGCCCATCCTGCCTTCACACAGGCAGCAGCAGTAGGGTGAGTATGATTAGGAATTTTCTCATAGAGTGGCTACAGGTCTACTTGGGTTCACACCACAGAGCAGGAAGGAGACAATCTTTCTCACAAGCATCACTAGAAACGTCTCATCACCACCATCTCATATCACTATTTTTTTTTTTTTTTTTTTTTTTTTGAGACAGAGCCTTAAGCTGTCGCCCTGGATAGAGTGCTGTGGCATCACAGCTCATAACAACCTCCAATTCCTGGGCTCAAGCGAGTCTCCTGCTTCTGCCTCCCAAGTAGCTGGGACTACAGGCGCCCGCCTTAATGCCTGGCCATTTTTTTTTTTTTGGTTGCAGCCGTCATTGTTGTTTGGCCGGCCTGGGCTGGATTCGAACCCGCCAGCTTAGGTGTACATGGCTGGCGCCTTAGCGTGTTGAGCCATAGACGCCGAGCCTCATATCACTATTAATATAAAGAAAGGACACTTAACTGCTGCTACCACAATACCTATTTAGAAGTGGTTGATAGATAGTTGGAAGAAGTAGTGAAAGATTTATGATATGCCCATGGCATTTTCTTCTTCTTGCTCATAATTATAGAATATTATAATTACTTGTATTCAGTCTTCCCATTTAAACTGAACCCCCCTCTCCTGGACATTTTATTAGCCTTTTTTTTTTGTAGAGAGAGTCTCACTTTATCGCCCTTGGTAGAGTGCCGTGGCATCACGCAGCTCACAGCAACCTCCAACTCCTGGGCTTAGGCGATTCTCTTGCCTCAGCCTCCCGAGTAACTGGGACTACCGGCGCCCGCCACAACGCCTGGCTATTTTTCTGTTTTGCAGTTCGGCCGAGGTCGGGTTTGAACCCGCCACCTTCGGTATATGGGGCCGGCACCCTACTCGATGAGCCACAGGCGCCGCCCTTTATTAGCCTTTTTATATCACTGGTATAATGGCTGGCAGTTCCACTAATCATGTAAGGAGTGTTTTTAGAATAGATAGAAATGTAATTTTCAGAAATCCAAGAAAAAATAGTATCAGGAAAATCCAAGAGAAAACAGAACAGTAACAGAGATATAGCCACATGGCAAGATAAATCCACAATATTAGGTTATAGTGCATATGCTAGTGATAAAGAGCCTAGCATAATTTCAAAAAATAGCAGTTTTTAGGCTCAGCACCTGTAGTTCAGTGGTTAGGGCGCCGACCACATACACCAGGGCTGGTAGGTTCAAACCCAGCCTGGGCCAGCTAAAAACAACAATGACAACTACAACAACAGCAACAAAATAGCCAGGCATTGTGATGGGCACCTGTAGTCCCAACTACTTAGGAGGCTGAAGCAAGAGAATCACTTTAGCCAAAGAGTTGGAGGTTGCTGTGAGCTGTGATGCACAAGCACTCTACTGAGGGCAACATAGTAAGACTCTATCTCAAAAAAAAATTCAATGAGGGGAAAAAAAATACAATGTTGCATTGTTTCAGAAAACCAGGGAAGGAAATAGGTAATATTTTTATAAAAGGGAGAATTTGAGGAGGGGAGGCTTCTAAATCTAGCAGACTTTAAACTATAGGAGAACCTCTGTAAATAGACCACCCTCTGTAGATTGACTAACAAACGGAGGTGGTCAACATAAGGAACTAGGCCTGCTGTACTGATAAGTACATGTGGTACATATCTGGTCTTTGAAAATTAGGTCAATTTAAGGAGGTGGTCAATGTAGGGAGGTGGTCAACTATGGAGGTTCTACTGTATATTCTAAAGTGAAAGCCATCGCTAGATTAGATTTTGGTTAAAAATAAAAATACAGAACAGCAAAATAAACCAGGGATCTGAGAAATATTTAATTTCTCAGGAAGAAATTACATGACAGCTGGGAGAATTGGAAGGGGAAGGGCTGCTTTTTACCATGTGCTGCTAAAGAAGACAGGTAAGCTTGAATATGGTGTATATTTTAGGTCTGTCATTCATGCTACGCACCTTACATTCCAGCCCAATCAAAGACCTACACATGAAAAAATTCAGTAGGGAGTAGATTAGGATGTTTATTTCAGCTGTGGAGAGGACCTGAACTTGCTCTATTGAAGAATAATTGTTTTTAATGACCAGGTAAAAGTTTTAATGGTATTAACTATTTAAAAATATGTGCAATGAAAGATAAAGCATAGGTAAATTATAAGAGAAGGCAACCAGGGGGAATTGTGATGAATATAAGTAAGAGCTTATTAAGGGCGGCACCTGGAGAGGTGCGGACCAGCTGGCCTAGGGGAACGATCAAGATGCCTTTGGCAAGAGATTTACTACATCCGTCCTTGGAAGAGGAAAAGAAAAAACATAAAAAGAAACGGCTAGTTCGAAGTCCAAACTCTTATTTTAGTATGTAAAATGTCTGAGTTGCTACAAGATTACCACAGTTTCAGCCATGCTCAGACAGTGGTTCTTTGTGTGGGTTGTTCAACAGTCTTGTGCCAACCTACAGGAGGAAAGGCCAGACTTACAGAAGGCTGTTCATTTAGAAGAAAGCAGCACTAATGACCTACACAACTTTCTGAATTTGTGTTATCTCACAGAAAGCCTTATTATAAGTTCAGTAATTCTAGTTAATCTACCAAGAGAATTAAATTTGGTTTTATAAAGTATGCAACATCAATCTCCTATTTTGATGTCAATTTTTCAATAAAGTTTTGATTATGGGCAAAAAAAAAAAAAAAAAAGGGCGGCACCTGTGGCTTAATGGGTAGGGCACCAGCCCCATATGCCAAGGGTGGCGGGTTCGAACCCGACCCCTGACCAAACTGCAACAAAAAAATAGCTGGGCATTGTGGCGGGTGCCAGCTGCTTGGGAGGCTGAGGAAAGAGAATCGCCTAAGCCCAGGAGTTGGAGGTTGCTGTGAGCTGTGACGCCACTGTACTCTACTGAGGGTGATAAAGTGAGACTCTGTCTCTCTAAAAAGAAAAAAGAGCTTATTATTATAGAATGTATAAAATTTACTAAGGCTAGGCTTTTCTAGATGAGAGACATTTTATTATTTATTTGTTTGATTTAATGGGGGGTGGGCAGGGTCTTACTCTGTTTTCCAGGCTATACTGCAGTGCAGTGGTGCCATAATATCCTACTACAACTTCAAACTCCTGGGCTCGGGCAGTCCTCCTGAGTAGATGAGAATATGGGCACCTGCTGCTACAGACCCAGCTAATTTATTTTAAATTTTCTTGTTGAAACAGAGTTTCACTATGTTGACTACACTGGTTTAGAATTCCTGTCCTCAAGTGATTATTCCACCTCCACCTCCTAAAGAAAGTGCTGGGATTACAGGCATGAGCCACCACAGCTGGCTAAAAGATCAATTTTAATTTAATCAAATGACATACATGGATAGGTAATTAAGAAAGTAAACAAGATGATCACAAAATATCCTAAGTGCTTGGACTTACAAGATTATTTTGACTAAGACAATGGATGAGGCCGGGTGCCATGGCTCACACCTGTAATCCTAGCACTCTGGGAGGCTGAGGTGGGTGTATCCCTTGAGCTTAGGCATTAAAGACCAGCCTGAGCAAGAGCAAGACCCCGTATCTACTAAAGTAGAGAACTAGCCAGGCAGTGTGACGGGCGCCTATAGTCCCAGCTACTCAGAAGGGTAAGGAAACAGGATCACTTGAGCTGAAGAGACTGAGGTTGCTATGAGCTATGATGCCACAGCACTCTATCCAGGGTGACAGAGTGAGACTCTGTCTCAAATTTTAAAAAAAAGGGGGGGGGGCCTCGGCAAGGCAGCACCTGTGGCTCATCAAGTAGGGCACCAGCTCCATATACAGAAGGTGGCAGGTTCAAACTCGGCTTCAGGCCAAACTGCAAAACAGAAAAATAGCCGGGCATTGTGGCAGGCGCCTGTAGTCCCAGCTACTCGGGAGGCTGAGGCAAGAGAATTACCTAAGCCCAGGAGTTGGAGGTTGCTGTGAGCTGTGTGACACCACGGCACTCTACCAAGGGTGATAAAGTGAGACTCTGTCTCTACAAAAAAAAAAAAAAAAAAGACAATGAATGACCAACTTCTCAGAGGATGTAACATGTGAACTGAGCTTTAAAGGATGCTTTACCTTGTACGGCTGTTGGACAATTAGCGAGGCAAAGGTATTCTGGTCAGAGAAAATAATTTAACACTGTTAGGGAGGTGGAACACTAAAAGCAGATTCTCAGAACAGCAGGAGAATTTGGCAGGTCAGTGGGAAGGGGAGGGACTGTTTTCACTGAGCGTACCTTCGGCATTAAGTTGACAGAAAACCACTGGAGGCTTGAGGCACAGTGTGACCAGGTGACAATCTGAGATGATCAGTTTGACCATGGTATGTAAAATGGACTAAAAAGTAGAGAATGAAAGTGTTTACTAGGGGTGATGTGGGGAAGAGGAAATGGGTTGTAGTATTTCACAGGACACAAAATAGCAGATATGTAGGATGAATAAAGAGAGCTCTAATGCATAGCATGAGGACTACAGTTAATAAAATTGTAGGATATTAGGGAATTTAGTTAAATAAGTGGATTATAGCTGCTCTTGTCACAAAATAAAAGTAACTATGTGAGATGATAAATATGTTAATTTGCTCCACTCTGATAACTGTTTTTCTACCCATATGTATTCTGTAGTATCATGTTATAAACCTCAAATATACACAATATACAAAAAATAAAAAATTTATTTTTAGAAAATAATTAAAAAAAAATAAAATGTAAGAAAGGTCAAAGGTTGGGAAAGCAGCTAAACTCTAGGTAAGAGGCAGTGAGGGCCCAAACCAGGAAAGGATAAGTGGGAAAGACATTGTGGAGCCAGATAGGTGTGGTTTGCTGATGGCCCCTGTCCTGAGTGTTCTGCCATCCTTTCACAATGAAGCCAGAGCGTCAGACTGCCTCATGTTTAAACAGGGCTTTCTCAGCCCTTGGTAGGTGAAGTCACTGGCCTGTGTAGATGAAGTCTCTGAGAAACAGTCCTGTGGAATTTGTCCTGGGCCTTATTCCTGGCCTTCTACTGACATCTTTACAAAAATCCTTGAGAGGGTGGCACCTGTGGCTCAGCGAGCAGGGCACTGGCCCCATATACCGAGGGTGGCGGGTTCAAACCCGGCCTTGGCCAAACTGCATCAAAAAATAGTCGGGCATTGTGGCAGGCACCTGTAGTCCCAGCTACTCATGAGGCAAGAGAATCGCCTAAGCCCAAGAGATGGTGGATGCTGTGAGCTGTGCCTCTACGGCACTCTACTGAGGGTGATAAAGTAAAACTCCATCTCTACAAAAAAAAAAAAAAAAAACCCTTGAGAGAAATTTCTTATTTAGGTGTCAAAATTTCAACTGAAGAATTAGTTTGCTTTTATCTTTTTGAATGCTGTATTGTATAACTATTTTCATCTTAGTGATGACTGCTAAAAAGTTTAATTAGAGGCTTGGCGCCTGTGGCTCAACAGGCTAAGGTGCCAGCCATGTACACCTGAGCTGGCGGGTTCGAATCCAGCCCGGGCCACCAAACAACAATGACAGCTGAAACCAAAAAATGGCCGGGCATTGTGGCAGGCGCCTATAGTCCCAGCTACTTAGGAGGCAGAGGCAGGAGACTTGCTTGAGCCCAGGAATGGAGGTTGCTGTGAGCTGTAATGCCATAGCACTCTATCCAGAGTGACAGCTTGAGGTTCTGTCTCAAAAAAAAAAAAAAAAAGTTTAATTAGAGACAATTTTATGGACTGACTCTTGACTATCTTACACATCTTCAAGGAATAAGTTTTTTAAGTTTTTGTGTCATTCCTGGCTCTGCTTTCTGTCTCTTGCTATGTTTTTTTATGTTTTGAGACAGAGTCTCGCTATGCCACCCTTGGTATAGTGCCATGGTGTCACAGCTCACAGCAGCCTCAAACCCTTGGCTTAGCGATTCTCTTGCCTCAGCCTCTCAAGTAGCTGGGACTACAGGCACCTGCCACAACGCCCGACCATTTTTTGTTGCAGTTTTCATTTTTTAGCAGGCCCGCTCTGGGTTTGAACCCACCAGCTTCGGTGTATGTGGCTGGCATCGTAACCACTGTGCTTCAGGAGCCAAGTGGCTATGTTTTATTTTTACTTATTTGTTCTTTTAACTTTATAGTCTGTTGTGCTGAACTGTTCTCATCTTTTTTTCTTTTCTGTTTTTTGGCCGGGGCTGGGTTTGAACCTGTCACCTCCACCATATGGGGCCGGCACCCTACTCCTTTGAGCCACAGGCACTGCCCCTTTTTTGTAGAGACAGTCTCATTTTATTGCCCTCGGTAGAATGCTGTGGCATCATAGCTCACAGCAACCTCCAGCTCTTGGGCTTAGGCCGTTCTCTTGCCTCAGCCTCCCGAGTAGCCAGGCACCCGCCATAATGCCCGGCTATTTTTTTGTTGCAGTTTGGCTAGGGTCGGGTTTGAACCCACCACCTTCAGTATATGGGACCGGTGCCCTACTCACTGAGCCACTGGCACCGCCCTGTTTTCATCTTTTATATAAGAGACTTTAAATATTCTTTGTTACCTTACAAATGCAAACAATGTGACCTGATCGAATATACCCTCATATTAATCCAAAAAAAAAAAAATTCCTTGGAAGAAAGTGGGAAAGAAATACATATATTACACTTACTAAATCTGTAAAACCAAATAAAAATTATAAAGCTCAGTGTTGTAGAGGCCATGGAGAAATAAGCATACACACTAATGATATTGTCCACTGAAATCTCTGAGGATTGTATCTATAAATAGATACTTGGAGCTACAAAGTTGTTCATGAAAGTTGTTCATGTTTTGAAAGTTGTTCAAAGTTGTTCACTATTAATGACATTTTGGGAAATTAACAAAAAGAAATAACCCAAAAGAAAACAGTCTTCACAAAACTGTCATAGCTATAATACATAATAGTAAGAAAAAGGGAAGCAATCCAAATGCACAGTGGTAGAGTATAGTTAAAAATACTCTACTGAAGCTCAGTGCCTATAGCATAGTGGTTACAGGGCCAGCCACATACACTGAGGCTGTCAGGTTTGAAACCAGCTTAGGCCAGCTAAACAACAATGACAACTGCAACAAAAAATAGCCAGGCGTTGTGGCAGGCGCCTGTAGCCTAGCTATATGGGAGACTCCTAAGGAAGGAGAATCACTTAAGCCCAAAAGTTTGAGGTTGCTGTGAGCTGGCACTCTATTGAGGGTGACACAGTGAGACTCTGTCTCAAAAAAAAAAAAAAATTCTGGCTTGGCGCCTGGGGCTCAACGGGCTAAGGCACCAGCCACATACACCTGAGCTGGCGGGTTCAAATCCAGCCTGGGCCCGCCAAACAACAATGACGGCTGCAACCAAAAAATGGCCGGGCGTTGTGGCGGGCGCCTGTAGTCCCAGCTACTTGGGAGGCGGAGGCAAGAGACTCGCTTGAGCCCAGGAACTGGAGGTTGCTGTGAGCTGTGATGCCATAGCACTCTATCCAGGGTGACAGCTTGAGGCTCTGTCTCAAAAAAAAAAAAAAAAAAAAGCTATTGAATTTGAATTAGAAGCCCCAAATCTGGTGTGTTTTGTTAATTTCTGGATGGAGGAAATAACATAATTTCCTCCTTGCTCTCTGCTTCCTCTCTGCCTCTGTCCTTACTCTTCTGCCTTGGAGTTTAGATTTTATAGCTTTCCATGACATGCTTCTGTCAGTAAAAGTCATTTCCCCCCCCTTTTTGAATAGCTTTAGGGGTTTGTAGACAGGTTTATTACTTGTTTCCACCTCCGTTTTTTGGGGAGACTTAAGTGTCTTTGCTATGATACTTTAAGCTTCTAGAGGACGGATTCTCTTAATCATCTGTCCTCAGAACCCTCACAGTGAGAACAGGGTCTGTTACCTTGTGGATATCCATGAAGCCCCCGGGACCCTGCCCTGGTGGTTGCCCTCACCCTGCTTCCAAGCCGTTCACACTTGACTGACGTATGAGGTAAGGCCCTGTAGTGGTGAAGATGGATAAAGGCGTGGAATTAACCTTTTTGTTGAGTATCTCTTACCATGCCCAAGTAGGATGCTTCACTGTGGAGAACTTCCCCCTTTGGTGGTTTGTTTCATGCCTAGGATATTTCTGGGTACTATTTTCTTTGAAGCTGTCGAAGTTGTCAGAAGGAAGTCCTCAGTGGGTTTACTACTAAATTCCAAAGAGCAGCCAGCTTCCAGGCCATGAAGGCAGATGTTTCCTCATTTCTTTTGTATCTTAAGTCCAGTCCTTTTCCTTCCTGGGGTAATTTAGTCTCTCTAAATCTCTTATCTACTTCCTAATGTGTGTCTCCAATACCTAGCTTTTGCAGTCCATCTTCAGAAAAGAGTCACCCCTTGCTTCGCTCAGTCCACCTTCTTGCCACTTCAGTAGAGAAAAAGATGCTATCCTGTTGAGTGACTGTTTCTTAGCAAGCTGGCCTCAGACCTGGTCTCCATTAGGATTTGTTAATGGTCAGGTCCATGGTCTTGAAAGAATTTGGGTTTCCTCCTGAGCTTCTTTCTTACAAGTGAATTACATAAAAAATTTCTAAAGTGTGGAAAGGAGACCAGCCTTTAAGTTTTGGATTATTTTCTGTGACTAGGATGTAAATTTCGATATAAAGAACTTGGCTTTTTAAATCTAACGCTGAGGTGAAGAAGAATTTCTTAGCTAATTATCTAGAGATTTCTGTTGCTTCTTCAAACATTATATCACATGTGAACCATTTTATTTATATGTAACATTCAGATTTTGCCTTAGTGGTTACATTTGACTGACAAGATTAAAATATATTTTAGCGACCCATTAAGATAATGGGAAACACAGCATATGTTGAGGTTGAGCTGGGCAATCTATGAAGTTTCACAGAAATACTATGGGGTTTTTGAAAACCCATATGATTCTAAAGAAAGAAGAAACTTTTTATGCCTGTTTGTCATTTCTTATTTTAAAGCCTGACTGTTGAGCTTTGTTTGTTATTTTACTGTTGTCATTCCAGAACAGATGTCATTTTAAAGAGATTTATCCTGATGACATTATTCTGTTTTGTTGCCCATGGAGACAAGTTTTTTTAGTTTAGCCAAAAGAAAGCAAAGGGCTACTTACATTTAGGATATAAGAATATAAATGAAACTAGAAAATGAAATGTTGATAAAACATTCTGAGAAATATGATTGTAGCTCATTTTTAAAGATCATTCTCACCTACATTCTACCATCTGTTGTGCCATAGCATAGCATCTGTTTTATTATTATTGAGACAGGGTCTTATCCTGTTGCCCAGATTGGAGTGCAGTGGTGTGATTGCAGCTCACTGTAGCCTTCAACTCCTGCCCTCAGGTAATCCTCCTGCCTTAGCCTTGCAAAGTGCTAGGATTACAGATGTGAGTCACTGTGCCCAGCCAGCATCTTTCTTATATTGGGATAGCAACTAAAGACTTTTTTGAGTTTAGATGTATAAAAAGAAAAGTATGATGTTCCGTTTTGTTTTGGGGGCCAACTGTATTTGTATGGTGTATCTTTTTACACCATAGTTTTATAGTTGAGAGTCTCAACTATATGTGCCTACATATATCCATTTTAATATTCCCTGCCTTTTAATGGAGTATTTTGTCCATTTACACTTAATGTACTTATTAATATGGTTGGACTTAGTTTGCCATTTATTTTCTATTTGTTTCCTGTTTCTATTCCTCCTTTACTACTTTTTGAATTATTTGAATTTAAAAAATTTTTATACTTGCATTTATTTTTTAATATTTTGTCTATAGCTCTTTGTATTACTATTTTAGTGGTTGTTCTAGTGATTTTAATATATAGTCCTAACTTTCTAGAATCCATATAGAGTTAATATTGTCTCACTTTATGTGGAATAGAGCAGCTTTCCAACCATTTAGGTCCACTTACCATCCATCCCTTACTAATCCAGTCATTTATAAAGTTTATTTTCACATTCTTTCCTTATTGCTTTATAGTATACATTTTACCCATTGCTATTTATTTAGAAGAAAGAGTTATTTTTGTTCTTTTATTCCCTCATTTTAAAGCTTGGATTGTTAGGAATGTTTACCAGTGTTGTGGCTATGAGAGAATAATTTTGTTGTGTAAATAAGTTAATACTGGTGCTTGTTACTGACATAGGACAAGACTACACTAAAGCATTTTGGGATGAAAGTATGAATAACTATAAAGATTTAGTTCCCCTAAATTTTTCCTTAAAATGTGATAAGATGAATTTCTGGTGGAAAGGCATAACACTAACTCAACAAGGTGATATCTTCCAAGTAGAGAAATATTTTGAATTCAGAATATCAGATAATTATAGATGTTAAGATATCTATAATGGGTGGCACCTGTGACTCAGTGAGTAGGGCGCTGGCCCCATATACTGAGGGTGGCAGGTTCATACCCAGCCCTGCAACAAAAAAAATAGCTGGGAGTTGTGGTGAGTGCCTGTGATCCCAGCTACTCGGAAGGCTGAGGCAATAGAATTGCCTAAGCCCAGGAGTTGGAGGTTACTGTGAGCTGTGATGCCACGGCATTCTACTGAGGGGGACAAAATGAGACTCTGTCTCTAAAAAAAAAAAAAGTTATCTATAATAACATTTTATAAGGAAAGCTAACATGGTGCCACTCATTAAAAAACAAAATAGAAAAACCCCTCAAGGTTACCATGCAAAGCACACCACACACAATTCCCTTTCTCCTTTTCCTTCTCTTCCACATTGTTCTTGGAGACTACCTCAGCCCTTGTTTGAGTTCAATGTGATGTTACCATTGGTGATGCACCTGGAGGTTAGCCATTTTTTTAACTATACTTTTTTTGGTTACTTAGTTTAGAAACACCCAATTTTTAGGCCTGAAGCTGTCGATAAAAATTGAGACTGAGCTATTTTAAGAGGGCCAGAAGGGGAATTTCTCTGGTGTGATTTGAGAGTGCTCTAGGACTCAGGATTGAATGAAAGAGAATGCTATGGTGAGACTATTTGAGGAAGAAGATTTGAAATCATCAGGTATAAACAGTTACCTAAGTTCAGAAAAGTTTCTTGAGACAAATCTTGTTCTGTTAAATACTTCAGCCTATAGTTGGAGAGGACCAACTCCAAGTCCTCAGAATAGATTAGACCTGCTTTGGAGAATGATTTCTCACGTATCACATTAGCAAAGAGCCAGAGAGTCTGAAACGTAGACTCGTGGCTGTGTTTGGAAGAGCATAAGCTTTAGAGGTGATGGGGTGTCACTGATATCTTTCCTCCTGTGCACGTGAGGTGAAGCAAACTTAGAAAGGAAATGGCAGGGTGGAGAGCGTGGAGTTTTGGGAAAAGAAGCCCTGCCATGACTCCTGATGACCACAAAAGCACCACTGTGATTAACACTCTGAATAAAGTAAGATGGGAGAGGAACATAAATACCAGCTGGACAGTTTGCACATGCAACCCAGCATTCCACCCTGACAGAAAATAACAGATGAGTCCCAAACCAAACTTGTAAAACCTAAAAGTGATAGATACAGCTGTTTGGAAGCATACTGGGTGCTGGGGTAGGTTTGGCTCTCAAAGAACAGCCATGTAGTTGATCGGTAAATGAAGGGGAGACAGCACTTCCACGTCAGGCTGCCCCTATTCTTGGAGCTCAACTAGAGGACAGAAGAAGCAGATGAAACCATGCTCTTGATGTGGTAGGACAAAAACCATGTTTACCCCCTTACGTTATCGTCACGATATAATTAACCGTTCATTTCTGTGTGCGGTAAATAACAATGCTGACACGGTCACAAAATAATGCGAAGCATATGGGTCACAACTGTTTTTAACTAAAAACTTCTCTAAAGATTATTTAGGTTCCTTAATTATAGAGTGGTTTGGAAGACTGGCATGTGGTTTCAGTTTATAGTTATAAATGTTGGCACTGGTGATGGGTACGTGCTCAAGTTACCAGAGAGGAAGAGGAACAAGATTGGGAGGAGGGGTTGGATTCTTTAGGGCTCTCCCTTTTGGCATTTTTTAAAAGGTGAAGTCAAGATCTGTATTTATAAGAAATAAGCATGATGACATTTATACTGTACTTGAGATAGGTGTGTCTGTAGTACAAGTTCATATCCCAGTGTGTGAGTTATTAAATTGGTAAAATTTTCATGTCACTTATTGAAACTTTATGAAATTATTGGCTCTCTAGAGTCCTGAAATAATATCCCCATTTAGCCTTTCTCTTATATTAAAATTATACTCCCCATTATGTGAATCTGGCCCTGGCTTTGAGGACAGCTGTTAAGTAATTCAGTCTGGACAGAAAAGAAAAAAATAAATGTTCAACTTAGGTGTTTTGACTTGAGATAAACACATGGCAACATCGTTTGGTGATCTTCCAAAACTTCCCGTGTGTGTATATATATCTGTGTCGTGTGGTTATTTGTGTGTGAAGTGAGTTTGTGCTATTTTGGATCTAGTGATGGTGTAAGTAGAGCACTAGATTGTGATCCTGGGAGCATGGGGAAAAGGCCTGTACTAAAAGGTCCATGAAGAGTTGAGTGAATGTGATTGGAAAACTGCCTTTGTATTTGTTGTAACATGTTTTTCTGCATTTCTTGCCAAAGATGATAATGAAAGTGGCATGTCAGAACTATTGTGTGGAAGTTGGAGGAGCAGAAAGAGAGGAAGACCAGTAAAAAAACCTAAACAATACTTTCCTTCCCTGCATGAAGTTCATGGAGGAAATGAATTTCCTAATGTTTACTATCTTCATGCAGCTCACTTTAGTAGTGACTTTGCTGTTGCGTAGGTAGAATCCACTCATTTATTCATTCATTCCTAATTTGGTATTGGTTACATTATGTGTTCATAGCTGTGGATGGCACAAAGATTAATCAGAAAGAAAGGTTCTGTCTCAGAGGAGCTTATATCTGGTAGAGGGATAAGAATATGTGTGCATAACTTGTTATAACACAGAAAGATTTTTAGATATTTATTCAGGGATTTATAACTTTCACAGTGCTTTTATACACTTCTGGTTTTGTAAATGAAAAAAAAGAACACCCAAGTTTCGGCAGGGAGAAATGATTTGTTGGAGGTTACAAAAGTGGTAAGTTACAGATTTAGGGCACAGGGCATCACTTCTAGGATATTTCCCACCATCTCCACTACGCAGTGGTGCTCAGAATGCTAGTGAAGGTTGAGACCACAGCAGCTGTGAAGCTTGACCAAGGCTTGGTTGTATAGAGAAAGTGGTCAAAATGGCTTTGAGGGACAGAGAAAGATCAGGGTATACTGTCCCAAAGGAAGGCTGGAGGGAATTCTTACTTGAAAAAGACCTTGGTGCCAGATGTTTGTATTATTTTCATTCTGTCTTTTATCTACACATTCATTCAACAAATGCACTTAGACTATATGATACTTACCACATGCTGGATAACAGACTCACTAATATGAGGGTCACAAAATAAGACTGGGGTGGCCCTCCTTGAGGCTTCATCATGGTCCAGCCAGAAGATTTGTGCTAACAAATGGTTGTAAGGGAATATGACAAGAGGCTGGGGGATGGGAATGTGATTCACAGTGTTCCTGGAATAAGGTTATGACTCTGCTGAGAATGGGATCGTGGGTTTCTCATGTCAGTTCTCAAGACCATATTTCTTGAAGGAGGCTGATGTATACTTCACTTTGTAGGGATGTATGGAAGATCAAATCCAGTTATGGATACAAATATGAATACATTTTCACTGAACCTCACTCGGCTCCTGGCACATTGCAGATGAGCAATAAATTGTCAATATTGATGACTTCACATGTCTTCTGAAGAACAGCCAAAGTCTTTGATGAGTGTGATTTGGTTGGCTAGATTTAAACTCTTCCTGTATCTCAGTCCTCCACCAGCCTCCCTGCTCCAGACTGGTCTCCCTCACATGCACCCTTATCACCCTGTGCTGCATCCCAGATACAGAGATTTTGGATCTCATGGTCAGTAGTGGGGTTCAATTCTGGCTCTACCTTGTCACAATGGCAGTGTGATCTCAGCAAGTTATGTCCTTGCTTTGTGCTAGTCTCATTGTGAAATTTAAAATAATTAAACCTAAAGGGCTTCATGAGAGTTCTGAGACATGGTAAAAGTAACTGTTATTCATTCTGATTACTCTCTGACCTTGCCATTGCCCTGTGTGCAATCCTATAGTGAGGTTTCCTGTCAGCTCTGTTGTTCTTTGGAATTTGCCCTGTGTCTCCCTGGCTCATCTGTCCTCCTAATACTTTGCCTTCCAGCTACATGGAACTGATCACAAACCCTCACCTTTATCTCCATGATCTTTTGGCCTTTATTTTTGCCTGAAAGCCATTTATCTTGCTAATTCACTCTTTAGGACTTGTTTTTCCACCTCTGGAAGATTCTCTAGGTCTAATCCCCACCCCTGTGAGGTCCCTGTCCTATAGAGTTTTGCACGTGTTTATCATTGGGATTGATCTGTTGGATTTCATTTTTACTTTGTGTATTTCTCTTCTACTTTTGAGCAAGAAGGGGACAAGTATTAATTATGGCCAGATTCCCAGCTTGTTCTTGACACAGATTAGGCTCTCAATGTGTTAGTAAATGAATTAGTAGGACTTTACTTACATTGTCAGAGTTATTTTTCAGTTAGCTAGCTCAGCAGGAGGACTATCCTGGCCTTACTTGATAGAGGCCCTTTATCATCCTCAGGTAGATGACAAGCTAGGGAATGGGAATAGACAAGAATGGTGGCAAACCTAGTAGTACTATTTTGCCACTGGTAAATCTTGGTGTTTCCATCATTTGTCTGCAAAGGCAGTAGTTCTGTGTTTAGTTTGGTGATGGTAACATCAACTATTTGGTGCTCGGTAGCATTTTTGTAATGTTTAGAAAGTTTTTTTTCTCATGATATTATAAATCCAGTATATTGTCCTAAAAAATCTCAGCGTTATCCAGTTTGTAGATGTGTTATGTAATATTTTCTTCTTGGTTTTCTGAATTACTTAGATTTTAATATGATAAAAAAACATAAATGGAACTTGTGGGTTAAATAAAGCATACTTTTAGAGTACAATGAATCAGTTCCATATTTGGTTAATAGAGAATGCATGCAAAAAGCAATCGTGAGCAAAAAGAACAAAGCTGGAGGCGTCATATTGTCTGACTTCAAACTATACTACAAGGCTATAGTAACTAAAACACCATGGTACTAGGGTATAAAAATAGACACTTAGATTAATAGAAGGGAAGAGAGAACCCAGAAATAAAGCCACATGCTTAGCAGCCAAACTGATCTTTGACAAATTGACAGGAACATACACTGAGGGAAAGGACTCCTTTTCAAATTAATAGGGGTAGGAAAATTAAATTGCTGTACACAGAAGAATGAACCTGAACTCCTATTCCTTACCATCTGCAAAAATTAACTCAGGTTCAATTAAAGACTTGAATGTAAGACCAGAAACTATAGAAAGACCTAGAAGAAAACCTGGAGAAAACTACTAGGAAAAAAATTCATGACTAAGACCTCAAAGACACAAGCAGCAAACACAAAAATAAATAGGACTTTCTGAATCAACAGAGTGGACAGACAACCAACAGAATAGGAGAAAACATTTGTACACTATACATCTGATAGGAGATGTCTATCCAAAATTTATAAGGAACTCAAACTCAACAACAACAAAAAAATAATCCCATTAACAAGTAGGCTAAAGACATGAATAGACATTTTTTCAAAAGATGTCAAGCAAATGAATAACAAGTATATGAAGAAATGTTCAACATTTATCAAAACAGTTATCACTAAAAAGACAAAAATAACAGATGTTGGCGAGGATGCAGAGAAAAGGGAACTCTACTGTTGGTGGGAATGTAAATTAGTACAGCCTCTGTGGAAAATGGTACAAAGATTACTCAAAGAACTAAAAATAGAGTTATCATATGCTCCAGCAATTCTACTCTCGGATATTTACCCAAAGTAAAAGAAATTAATATATAAAAGAGATGACTGCACTTGAATGTTTGTTTACAATAGGAAAAAAATATAGAATCAGTCTAAGTTTCCATCAGTAGAGGATTGCATAAAGAAAATGTGGTATATATGCACAGTGGAATACAATTCAGCCATAAAAAAGAATGAAATTATGTCTTTTGCACCAACATGGATGGAACTGGAGGTCATGATCTTGAGTGAAACAACTCAGACACAGGGAAAAAAAAACCAAAACACCACAATGTTCTCATTTACAAGCAGGAGCTAAACATGGGACACATGAAACAGAATGTGCAGTGGACAGTGGAGACTCAGTGGGCATGTGGGACATGGTGATGGGAGGTGCTTGGTGGGCAATGTGTGTTGCTCTGGAGTTCACCACAGCATAGTGTTTCAGTGTACCAAAATTGCACTTGTGCCCCATGAATATATACAAATTAAAAAAATGAAACTAAAAGGAAAATGAATGGAAAAGGGTGACAGGTGTGACAAAGAATATTTATTTAAGAATTTGCAGGAAGTAAAATGTGATGCATCAGCTTGCTTCCTAGAGCCTATCAGAATGACCCTTTCAGGAACTTATAGTTCCATTTGATAAACCTGTAATAATGAGCTGAATTCTAAGCACTTTTCCCCCATTATCTCCTGCAGCTTTGCCCTGTCAGATGAAGCATACAGATCCCTTCGAGATCAAGATAAAGACCAGTGTATTCTCATTACTGGGGAAAGTGGAGCAGGAAAAACAGGTAAGGCTGCCACCAAAGGACCTTGCTTTCCCTTCTGTAGAAGGTAAATGCTGCCCAGGGTGAGGACAGCAAAGGGGGCAGTTGGGAGCTCATTAGCAAGATGTGTCACAGGGCCTCTGTGAGGGTCCCTTTGCTGATTAGAGGCTGCTGATTAGGATCATGGAAGGTCCTCTGGGAAGGACTTGCCTCATTTCTCACATGAAGAAACAAGGCACCTGTCAAGGGGGTTTCAACCTATATGCAGATTTAGTGCTGAATTCTGGGTCTTTCTAGCTCAGTCTCTGGGTGCTTCAAGGTCTTCTGCCTTTCTTCCAAGACATCAAAGCCTGTGGAGTCACTTCCCCAACAAATACCAATTTATTCACATTTAGGAGTTTTCAGCCACCTTCTGCCTTTGCTAAACAGTGAGGGAGGCACCAGGAAAGTACTTAAATTTTCCTCTAAAGCCTAAAATATTGAAATTTCCATATTAAGTAATCGCCCAAATTGAGATATAATGCTTTTTAAAAATTGTGCTCTTACTAAAAGCAATTCATATGATTGATGGTCTTAAATGAGACACTGACTTTATAGATGGTGCCCAGCTACATGGGAAAGATTCAGAGAGCCACACTCTCGGACCCCACACTTGAAAAGGTTAAAACTGCTGTTGTCATTTTTTTTTTTTTTTTAACTTTAGGGAACTGATGAGTCAATGGAGGAGGAGGATAGTGAGGGAGATGGTATTTTCCTAACATTTCATGTGTAAAATGCTTTTGTTTTATAGATAGGAATCTGATAATTGTTTATTTCTTTCAGTATGTAAAGGTGGGATTTTAAATGTTTTGATTTAACTAATCACATGACTATTTAGTTATCAGACCTACATTTTGAGTCCCCATTGATCAAGAGAAGAAAATCTGCCATAGGTGTTGTTGAGTCAAATGATTGAATGAATTTTCTTCATAAGCTCTTAGAAAGATTTGTGTTTTGACAGGCTCCCTATCTGCCTTGAAATGCTTTTGCTTCTATACCTATCCCTTCCTCCACTTTCTTTAGGAGTACTCCTCCTGGCACTCCAGTGTAGCTGAAGAAAAAGTGGTTAGATGGGAGTGTCCAGCTCCTTCCTGAGCCCTTGGGAGATAACTGCACCATTTCTTTAGGGTGTGCATGTTCTGGGTGGACAGAAATGGAGGGAAGAAGTCTGGCTGGTAAGAATCTTGAGTAATGGAAAGCAGAATATCAACTTGTTAGATTTGAGTTGTAGACCATCTAGATCAGGGGTCCTCAAACTATGGCCCGCGGGCCACATGCGGCCTACCGATGGCCCACCGGGTGCTTTTGGCTCCGCTACCTGTTCTGTTTAGCAGCCGACTCATCCTGGGCCCGCAAAATGTTAGCGGAAAAACCATTGGTTGCATTCCCAAACAAAACGTGTGGATTCACTGGAAAAGTTGTAAAAGGAGTTCCAATTTAGATTTAAAGAGCATCATCTCCATCAATGGGGCATACAGCTTTTCCATAACCCATTTTCTATTGACATTGAAAATGTGGAGGTTAGTCCCTGAAGTCGCTGCCCCGGCTGCCATTCTGCCAGCTGCTCCTGCGCCACCTCAGGCCGGCGCCTCTGGCAGGCAGGAGCCAGGCGCTGATGGGTGGGGCTGGGGCGGCCGAGAGCTCCTGCGGCTCCGGTTCCGGCTCTGCACGGGCAGCAGCTTTCCGGCTTCTCCATGGGGCTGGCCTCTGGTGCCCAGATGCTCTAAGAACGTTTCCACTATTGTTCCGAGGACACACACAGTGGGACTCAGAATTCCTGGAGAACTGCCTTTGTGAGAAGCTAGAAGTATTTCTTTATATTCCTTCTCTTAGTTTTTCAAAGAAACATCAAGAAACCATGAACAACATTAGTAATGAGTTTGACTGCCACTTGCTTGATGAAGGTTTATTGCCAAGGACATTCTGGACCAAAAAGTCAATGAAGTTTCCTCTTCTGATGATAAGGATGCCTACTGTGTAGCAGACCTCAGAGATGTTCTGAAGAAACACCGAAGATGGCTAAAAGCTCTTCCTCGTGTCACTCCCTTTTATGCAGTCAAATGTAATGACAGTAGAGCCATTGTGAACAGTGCTGCCATTGGGACAGGATTTGACTGTGCTAGAAAGACTGAAATACATTTGGTGCAAAGTCTTAGGGTGCCTCCAGAGAGGGTTATCTATGCAAATCTTTGTAAACAAGTGTCTCAAATAAAGTACGCTGCCAATAATGGGGTCCAGATGATGACTTTTGACAGTGAAGTTGAGTTGATGAAAGTTGGCCAGAGCACATCCAAAGGCCAAGTTGGTTTTGTGGATTTCCATTGATGATTCCAAAGCAGTCTGTCAACTCAGTGTTAAATTTGGTGCCACACCCAAAACCAGCAGACTTCTTTTGGAATTGGCAAAAGAGCTAAATATTGATGTCATTGGTGTCAGCTTCCATGTAGGAAGTGGCTGTACTGATCCTGAGACCTTCGTGCAGGCAATCTCTGATGCCCGCTGTGTCTTTGACATGGGAGCTGAGGTTGGTTTCAGCATGTACCT
>CAUYRH010081760.1:0-22371 GCA_963574655.1 Perodicticus potto
TTTTTTTGAGACAGCCTCAAGCTGTCACCCTGGATAGAGTGCTGTGGCATCACAGCTCACAGCAACCTCCAATTCCTGGGCTCAAGTGAGTCTCCTGCCTCCGCCTCCCAAGTAGCTGGGACCACAGGCGCCTGCCACAACACTCGGCCATTTTTTTGGTTGCAGCCGTCACTGTTGTTTGGTGGGCCCTGGCTGGATTCGAACCCCCCAGCTCAAGTGTATGTGGCTGGCGTCTTAGCCCGTTGAGCCACAGGCGCCCAGCCGGGTTTGTTTTTTTGAGATAAGGTCTTACTCTCGTACTCAAGCTGAAATGCAGTGGCATCATCACAGCTCATTGCAACCTCAAACTCCTGGATTCTGGCAATCTTCCTGCCTTTGCCTCCTGAGTAGCTGGGACTACAGGCACCTGCCACCCTGCCTAGCTAATTTTTCTATTTTCTTTGGAGATAGGGGTCTCTTGAACTGGCCTCAAGAGATCCTCCTGCATTGGCCTCCCAACGTGCTGGGGTTACAGGCATGAGCCACTGCACCCAGCTCTCCTGAGAGTTTTTAAGTTGCTGCCCTGGGTCTAGCTACTAGGTAGGTCCTGAATGGGGTGGGGCAGGAGAAGGAAGAAGAGATGCTGGAAATAGGGTATGCTAGGGCCCCAGGAAGGATGTGAAGTCCAACGTGTGAGGTATTGGAGGGGCAGGGTACATACCTGGGGGAGAAGAAGAGGTGAAAGAAAGAATTTATCTGAGCCTCTAAAGACGGAGAGGCAGGAGTTGATGGTAGAAGTGTGTGAGTGGAGGGTAGGTGTTTGCTTTGGTGGTCAGAGAGTGTGGCAGAAGCTGGGGCTTCCCCAGGAGAGAGGGTGAGAGGCCAGAGAAACCTTTGAGGGAAAGCCCTCCTGTGTTTCAGTGGGTGGGGGGTCCTTGGCCAGTTGTTGCCCCTCTCTGGCCTTGATGTCCCTTCTCACGGTGTTGGGGAAGGGGGCTGGGCCTCATGGACCAGATAACCAACCAGCCCACACTGATAGAGCCTTTGGTGCTCACTTGCCCTCCTGCAGCATGTGGTCCTGTATCCACTGGTGGCCAAGAGTCTCCGCAACATTGCTGCAGGCAAGGACCCACTGGAGGGCCAGCGGCACTGCTGTGGCATTGCCCAGATGCATGAGCACAGCTCTCTGGGCCATGCCGACCTGGATGCCCTGCAGCAGAACCCTCAGCCTCTTATCTTCCACATTGAGATGCTTAAGGTGAGGGGCCACCTGGCCCTGGGTACCCCACCAGACCACTGCTGCCCAGCCTCAGAGCAGCACTGGCCCTGCCTGCCCCGGGTGGTAGCATCTGGGGATGGGCTGATGGGGGCGGTGACAGGTACAAAAACTCCCAAGCAGGACTCCTGGCAGTCCTCCTGGGTCTCCCTTCCTTCTTCAGGTCTCAAATATCACCTCCTCCAAGAGGCCTGCCCTGGCCATGCTGTGAAGTCCTGTAGGAGGTCATGGTGATCTTTCCATGTACACCCTCTCTGCACAGGCAGGGATTTTCACCACCTTGTTCACTGTTCTATTTTTAGCACTTGGCATAGTGCTGGGCTCACAGGAGATGCTACATGAACAGTTGTTGAACGGTCATTGAACAAACAAGTGGCTCGGCTTGTAGAATCTGATGTCTTGACACCCAATCAGCCCAGACACCACTGGGTCTGCTGCTAAGAAGCTATAGTGGCCCCCAGACCCCCATGATTTGGCTCATGCCTGGCAGGTGGAGAGCCCTGGCACGTACCAGCAGGACCCGTGGGCAATGACAGATGAGGAGAAGGCAAAGGCAGTGCCACTCATCCACCAGGAGGGCAACCGGCTGTACCGGGAGGGGTACGTGAAGGAAGCCGCTGCCAAGTACTACGATGCCATCGCCTGCCTCAAGAACTTGCAGATGAAGGTGCTGCCTGGAGGCGGTGGGGGGGTGCATGCAGGGGTTGAGGTGGAGCTGGGGGGCCCCAAGTCTTAACAGCTTTTCCCCACTTGGTGCCCTGTGCCTCCAGGAGCAGCCTGGGTCCCCAGACTGGATCCAGCTAGACCAGCAGATCACTCCGCTGCTGCTCAACTATTGCCAGTGCAAGCTGGTGGCCGAGGAGTACTATGAAGTGCTGGACCACTGCTCCTCCATCCTCAACAAGTATGACGGTGAGCACCAGGTGTGGGTGGCTGGGGGCGTGGGTGGCTGGAGAGTTGCCTGCTCCTCCCTGTCACCACTGTGAATTGGGGCTCAATACCTAGCCTTTGACACCCCCCATTTTGAGCTCCCACAGGGGTGGGCCCTATGTTCCCAGTGAGGCATGACCAGGGGGTGGGATGGGGCCAGCCTCAAGTTAGGCAGGGTTCTCTCCCCTGTTGGTGCCAGATGTGAAGCCAGGTAGCTGGTGGGTAACCCTCAGTGCCCTCGCGTGCTCACTACCCCCTGATGTGCTCTGCAGACAACATCAAGGCCTACTTCAAGAGGGGCAAGGCCCATGCGGCCGTGTGGAACGCCCAGGAGGCCCAGGCTGACTTTGCCAAGGTGCTGGAGCTGGACCCGGCCCTGGCACCTGTTGTGAGCCGAGAGCTGCGAGCCCTAGAGGCACGGATCCGGCAGAAGGAGGAGGAGGACAAGGCCCGCTTTCGGGGCATCTTCTCCCACTGACAGGACCACTGGGCTCTGCCTTGCCCTGCCAAGTTTCATGTGCTGCTGCCAGCCCACCCACCTCAGCCTCTTCATGCTTCTCTGTATATAAAGGCCTTATTTATCTCCTTCTGGGTCTGCTAAGCTAGTCTGTTGGGACAGCCAGGCCATCACCTGGCATTTCTTGGTACTTGAGTAGCCCTTGGGACAAGCCAGAGGATCAAGGTTCTAATCCCAGCTCCCCATCCACCCGCTTTAAGAGCTCACTGGGCCTCAGTGTCCCTGGCAGAGAAATGAAGATGGGCAGTTCCTGACTAGCCAGGCCTGGGGTGCATGAGGAGCCTCTGGCTTTAAGGTGGAGATAAAGTGGGCAGGAGCCAAGCAGCATGGAGCCTGAGTGAAGCAGTCTCTCAGGGCAGCCCTTCACCTCTGGCCCTGTGGTCCCTTGGACTCAGCTTCTAGAGGCAAAGGTTTCAGGTGATGCCACATCTGGGCTGAGGATGACTCCTGCCACTCAAAGGCTGGTTGAGATGAGGAGGATTGGGCTCAGGTAGGCTGACTATCCAGGATGAGGCCCGGGAAGAGGAGAGGACGGCGTCCTCTGTGAAAAGTTTTGTAGCCCAGGCCCCCTATCCTAACCCTGCCTCTGACCTGATGTGTGACCTTGGGCATGTCTGTGCCCCTCTCAGTGTCTCCCTCCTGAACTGCAAACTGGGCTCAGCTGCCCTGTGATGCCAGCAGGTGGGCAATTGGGCAGGATGTGGGTGGCATTTATTTCCATGGATTAACATACACTGAAAAAGCCTCTGGCCCTTGCCCAGTCCCTCCTCCCTCCCCCCAGGGCTGGTTCCCCTAACATGACAGGGAAGTGATACTGAGGGGCAAAGATGAGGGTGTGGGACTGGGAAGCTAGGGCTGGGGACAAAGGTCTGGGCCCCCAGCCTCCCACACGCAGCTGCTCGGGCCCCTTGTGTGTGTCAAATAACCCAGGTCCTGTCACAGTTTGGACCTCACTCTTCACTGTCCAGCTTGAGGCTGATGCTTCTGGCCTTCCCCCGTGTCAGAGTGGCAGGTGGTGTTCCTGGACCCTCACGCTCTGCCTGGCTGGGGCCCCTGGAGCGCAGCAGCTGGCTCTGTTTGCGGAGGAAGTCCACAGGGGCAGCCACGCCATAGCTGCTCTTGGCCAAGGCAGCCCTTGGGGGTCCCGAGGAGGCATGAGCATGGGAGCCTGCCTCCAGCTGGCCCAGGTGGGCCACATAGCCATCTGATAGGAACTGTGGGTATAGGCATGCACAGGGGTGAGGGGTGCTGGCCAGGCCCACACACTACCCTTCTCTGTCCTCCACTGCACCTGAAGCAGGGTGGGGGACAGCAGTGCTGGCTGAGCACAGCCTGACCTGGAGCCTTGTCCCCAGAGAGAGGAACCCCAATTTGGGAGTCAGGGTACCTTGGCTTTACTCCTGTCTGGGCCCCTCTTTGGGTCTGTCTTAAATGTAGAATGGGGTCTTGGGGAAACCAACATGGGCTGATGTTTAGTGAGCACCTGCTTTGTGCCCAGCTCTGAGCCTGTTACGTGCAGTCAACCATGGGACCTTTGTGATAAGCTGATGAGGTCAGTACTCTTATTTCCATTTACAGACAGGAAACGGAGGCTCAGAAAGCTCAAGGCCCAAAGCAGAGTGGACCAGCAGCACTCAAGGCCATGAACACCACCCTGTAGCCTGGGTTAGCACCAGTGGGCAGTTCCGTGCTGCTCATGGCCCTTATTCTAGGAGAAGCCTACGTTCTTGGTGGCCAGTGAGGCCACCTCCAACCTACCCACAATGGAGATGTTCTTATGGCCTGGGACTCAGATTCCAGTTCCCTGGCACCACCCTGTTTGTTCCTCATCTTCACTTAGCCCTCACCTGGCACTGTGCCTGCAGCTTCCGCACAGCACGGCCCACAATGTAAGTCTGGCTCGGGGACAGGCCCAGCGCCGCGTACACAGCTACATCCTTGGGAGATCCATAGCCGGCCACGATGTTCAGTTCTACCTGTGGCCAAGAGGCCTGTCAGCGCCAGTGGGAGTGCATCTGGGGGCGGGGACTGTTGGGCGTCCCCAGTTACATTGTTTGGGGGCGGGGTCAGCCGGAGGGAGGCAGGACATACCGTCTAAAGGTTCCAGTCGCTTACCCCGACTGGGGCGGGGCCAGGCAGATCTCCCAGGTTAGGACTAAGAGGGCAGGACCTTAGGGAACTCTAAGGTGGCAAGATAGAGGGGCTGGGGATTTAGGGGTGGGACCAGATGGGCCTCTGCTGTTCTACGCCAGGACGAGGGCGAGGCTGATGTCAGGACCGTGACCCTCCCCGGCCGCCCCACCTCCTGCACCAGGCTCTGCAGAAACATTGCTTTCTGGCGCAGCGGGTCGTGAGTGAGGCCGTCGCAGAAGGACACGACGCCGTGGGGGAAGTTGTGCTGTGACAGCCAGGCCACCACGCGGTGCTTCTGCATATCAGGCCGGCCCGTTACGTACACGATTAAGTAGCCGGCATCCTGCCAGTGCCTAACGGGATAGGGTAGCGGTCAGCTCCATGGGGCAGGGGTGGGGACCAGTCACCAAGGGGTGCCAGGGCCGGGGCGGCTTCTACCTGACTACGTCCACGGCGCCAGCGCGCACCTTGGGGTCGCTGCCCATGATGGAGACGCTGGCAGTGAAGGAGCCATCGATGCTGAAGACCACGGCCTCCGTGCCACGGGCCACCACCGTCAGGCAACACTCAGCATACGTATGGTCGCCCCTGCGGATGGGGGTGGGGGCGGAGAGAGTGAGTGGCGTGGAGGCAAGACTTGGGGAGTCCGCCTCTCAGATGCCCACCGTGCTCACCTGACCACCATGCGCACGGGATACACACCGATGCCAAGCACACGCTCTGGGGGCACTGGGAAGGTGAGGCGACCTGAGCTGTTGGTGACCTCGGTGCCAAAGTGGATCCATTTGCCTGACAGTGGCTGTGTCATGATGTAGACATCCACCTGGCGGGGAGAGGCGACGGAAAGGTCCATGGTGGCAGAGCTCCCAGGTTCCCCCTGGCCCAAAGTTCCCCCTGGTCTGTTGTTGGGGGTGGTGGTGAGCTGGAGGGCCAGGAGCTATTCTGGGGGCAGCAGGCAGGGCTGAGGGAACCAAAGGTCGGGGCCCCTAGGTCCTGACCTTCTCCCCGGTAAGTGTGACCACGTCCAAAGGCCCGTACATGAAGCGGCCGCTTAGCACCTGGGGGCGGCCCTCGCATACTACCGTGTCGCTCGCCCGGTGGTTGGAAGTGACGTTCTGGTGGGAGAGGACAGTATGACCGGAAGCCAAGAGTAGGGATGTTGGTGGGGAGCAGGTAAGGGGGCAGAGCCTAGGGCGTGCTTTGCTATGGACCCCTGTGGCTCCGAGCTGCAAAGCCCAGACAGGACAGGATGCAGGTGATGAGCGAGGGCGCGTAGGAGGATGGAGGAGGAGTTCCACGGTTCCCAGGGGTAGGGCTGAGACAACAAGGCGGGGCCGGGGTCATGGAGGCGGGGCAGAACTGGGAAAGAGGTTTCGGGAGGAGACCCGGCCGAGTCTCCCGTACGTACCCGGATCTTGACCTGCGTGCGTTTGCGCTGCCACTTCTCCCTGGGGAAGGCCGGGCTGTAGATGGACGGCTCCTCGCACTCTGCTAGGTGTGGCCGCTCCTTCTCAATCACCTGTGGGAGACACATGCGAGGCCGCATGAACGGAGGGCAAAGAGGGAGGAGCATCCAGGGGCCAGGCATGTGGGCTCCGCCCCTTTCCTGGCTCCCTATCCTAGTCTCATGTCCCTAAGCCCACCTGGCGCAGGATGAAGGCGACCACATCTGCGGACTCCCAGTAGCTGGCGTGGAAGAGGTGGGGCAGCGTGACGGTGGGAAAGGCGGTGAGCGCCTCTGGGCAGTACAGCGAGTAGTCAATCCGCTTGGTCCCCCACCATCGCTCCAGGACTGCTTAGCGCGGCGAGCAGCGAGTCAGGAAGGCCTCCTGCCCAGTGCCCATCTGCCTGGCCCCTGGATGCTCTTCCCACCCTCTTTCCCACCAAGGCCTTTCTTTGCCAAGTCCAGGCTGGGTGCTGGGGGTGGAGTCCAGAGCAAATGCTGGGAAAGGGTATTTCGGCTAGGCTTGGGAGATAGAATAGGGCCCCTTCCTCCTACCCTTGAGGTTGGTGACCGGCTGACTTACTCTTAACCACCTCACTGGTGGTGCTGGGTGCGGCTGGCTGGGCTGGGGGCTCAGTGCCTAACTCACTGCCTTTCCAGAAGGCACCACTGGCCGAGGTGGGTGTTGAGGGCACCATCTCCAACTCCTCCAGAAAGAGGCCTGAGTGGGTCTGCAGCGTGTCAGCTGGGGTAGGAGAGGCAGTCTCAGTAGCCGGCGGGGCTAGGGTGCCCTTTTTTAATTCTTTTTTTTGAGACAGAGCCTCAAGCTGTCACCCTGGATAGAGTGCTATGGCGTCACAGCTCACAGCAACCTCCAACTCCTGGGCACAAGCGAGTCTCCTGCCTCCACCTCCCTAGTAGCTGGGACTACAGGCACCCGCCACAACGCCCGGCCATTTTTTGGTTGCAGCCGTCATTGTTGTTTGGCGGGCCCGGGCTGGATTAGAACCCGCCAGCTCAGGTTACGTGGCTGGTGCCTTAGCCCGTTGAGCCACAGGCGCCAAGCCCCTTTTTTAATTCTTGAGACAGAGTTTCGCTTTGTCGCCCTTGGTAGAGCGCCATGGCGTCACAGCTCACAGCAATCTCATACTCTTGAGCCCAAGTGATTCTCTTGCCTCAGCCTCCCAAGTAGCCGGGACTAATAGCACCCGCCTAGCTTTTTTTTTTTTTTTGTAGAGACAGAGTCTCACTGTATCGCCCTCGGTAGAATGCTGTGGGGTCACAGCTCACAGCAACCTCCAACTCCTGGGCTTAGGCGATTCTCTTTGGACTACAGGCGCCCGCCAAAGCGCCCGGCTAATTTTTGATGCAGTTCGGCCGGGGCCGGGTTTGAACCCGCCACCCTCGGGATTTGGGGTCGGCGCCCTACTCACTGAGCCACAGGCGCCACCCCCGCCTAGCTATTTTTAGAGATGAGGTCTCACTCTTGCTCAGGCTGGTCTCGAACCTGTGAGTTCAGGCAATCCACCCACCTCGGCCTCCCAGAGTGCTAGGATTACAGGCATGAGCTACCGCACGCAGCCTAGGTTGCCCTTCTGTCTTCCCATCCAGGAGCAGCTCAGCACCTCTACCCTCCCTGGCTGGGGTTGTACTGCCCAGCATGTGCCCCTATCTGGAGAAGTGAAGTGGAGACATGCTCTGCTCTAAGCTCACCCCAGCAGCCAACTGAGTTCCTACCACAATGTCTGTGGCCACCTGCCCAGACATGAACACACCTGTGCCTGGCACAGGCCCACTTGTGCCATCAGGGTCCCTAGCTGCATGTATACCCTCACAGGCCCCCCATCAAGACACCCAGTGCACCCCTCTACACACACACTGGCTGCTCTCAGACACCAGTACACCAGTGTCACTCTGCCCCCCTCCTTAGATTAGTCTCTCTCACTAGCTTAGCTTAGCTAACCTGTCCCCTACTCACTCCTGGGCTCAGGTCAGGGGGTCCTGGGATTCCAGACCCCCACAAGGGGGCAAGGCAGGGCTCCCTGGTCCTGGGAGTGGTAACAAGAGGTTTCCCATGATGTGGGAACCACCTCACACCTTATCTACTAACCCTTTCCTCCCCGCTAGTGTCTTCTTCTTTTCCCCTTTTATCATGGCTAGGGGCATACCCAGTAGTAGGGATGAGCCGTCTCCCAGGGGGAACTTCTGGTACCGGGGCACGGCCAGCGGAGCAATGGCCTGGAACTTGGGGGCCAGCAGCGGCTCAAGGCGCGAGGCGCAGGGGTCAGCTGCGTGGAACAGGTTGTAGATCTGCTCACAGGCTGGCCGCATCTGGGCCACTGCATACCCAGAAGATAGAGGGGTAGAGAGAGAGGTGGGCTTCAGCTGGACATTCTGAGGTAGGGGGTGTGGAAATAGCACCAAACATGTCCCTGAGTCAGCACTTCCCAAACTGCACTCCCTGGGGAGTCACTAGGGGCCTTCATAGAGTGAGACAGTCTCTTGGCTAAGAGCAAAACCCAGCCTTTGGTCCCCTGCTGCATTCACGATGCAGCATTGGCCCTGCTTGGCAGACCTCTCCTCTCCCCGGCCATGGCATGGGTGCAGAGCTCCTCCCAGTGCACTCTGGGAAGCCTGGTCTCTTTCTGGGCCTTAGATTCCCTTTTCCTAGCACAATGCGGAATGGCCATGGAGGAGTCAGCAGCTCAGGTGAGATTTAAGGCCACAAGAGGGGAAAGGGGCAGACAAAAGATGAGAGGGGGGCCCACCCCCACTGAGAGGGCTCACCCTCCAAGGCAGGCATCACGGTTTTGCGCAAAGCCAGCACCAGGCCCAGTGGGGAGCCAAAGAGGAAGAAGCCCGAGACCTTGAAGTCGAGGCGGGCAGCGCTGGTGGGGCCATCAGGAGCCTCAGAACTGGCAGCGGGTGGGCAGGAGGCTGTGCTTGCCCGCCTGGGCTCCCCGGAGGCAGAGGTTGCAAAGACTGTCTGCAGGCTGTGGTGGGGGAAGGGCTCTCAGTGCTGCAGCCCTGTAGCCCAGCATGTGCCCAGAGTGGGGGTGATGGGGCAGCGACAGCACCTGTTCTGAGAGTCCTCAGGCTCGGGACCAGCCACGTCACTGGGGGTACGCTGGGCAGGCATGGCTGAGGGTTCTGGGCTGGCTCGACCCAGCCCTTCCCCATCTGCCAGGGGGTCCCGCACTGAGCCGACCTCTGGGGAGAGCAACTCATTGTTCTAGATGGAACAGGGACAGAAACATCCTTAGGCCTGGAGACCATTCGATTTCTACTTATCCACAGGGGCTTGTAGGGTAGGTGGGGCAGAGTCTCAAAGGAGACTGGAACTAGGGAGGCAGCATGAAACCTGCCCTCTTGCAGGGAGGTCATCTTCTGGGGGCAGAGTCCTAGAGATGGAGAGAGGCAACCCCCCTCTTGAGGAAACTGAGTCCGGCCACACTGACCATGCTCCCACGGCGGCTGCTGCTCCGACTCCCGGTGCCTGCGTTGGCACTGTAGCAGAGCGCATCAAAGCCTAGGATGCCACCAACACCATCTCCAATCAGCACAACCTGGGCAAGAGAGTGGGCACCGTCAGGAGAAGCCTTGTCCTCACCCAGGCCAGGACCCATCAGCCCATCATGGCTGCAGGGGATGGATGGCTTCCTGGAAATGTTCCTGTCCACTGACCTGCCCACAGAAGCCAGTACCCTCTGATGAGCGCAGGAAGGCTGAGTAAGCTTGGTTGGTGCGGGCAATGACAGTGGCCACAGCACCCTGGTAGCGGGATGATGAAGTGGCCAGCAGCGGCAGGGCAGCCAATGGAATGTGGTCCTGGGAGCGGGACAGGCTGTCGCCATCATGGCTGTAGGGGCTCAGGCTGCAGGAGGAGTGTGGTCAGTGGGTGAGGGGCCTCTAGTCCCACAGCTACCACCCATGTTCCCTTGTCCTGCTGGCAAACCCTGACTTTTCAGGTCCTTTTTTGGGACTGTCAGTACCCATAGGCATTTCCCCAGAAAAAGATCCAGCCATGTCAGTGCCTCATGGGGTGACTGGCATCCCTCCCCCCATTGGGACTCCCTAATCCTAGGGGTCTGCATCTTGGGGACCCTTCCACCCCTGGCCAGTACTTGGAGACAAGGGCATAGGCAGCAGCGCAGATGGGCGGGCAGGGCACCAGTCGCAGTGCCACGTGGCCCAGGGCCTCAGGGAAGTGGATGCGGGTGACAGCCTCAAAGGCTGAGCTCAGTGTCTGCACATCCGCCTGCTTGGAGTTGGCATCTCCAGGTCCTGAGTCCAGTATGTTGCCACTGTGAAGGATGAGGAAGAGGGCGTGGACTGCACATGCCTCAGTCCCCAGCTCCCCAGCTCCGTCCGGGCCCTGCAGGGTGAAATGGGTGTCAGAGCAGTGGCCAAGCCAGCAAGGGGGCAGAACTATGACATGGGGTGGCCAACCATACTTGCCTCTGAGTCCTTGGGTGCTCGGGCTCCATCCACAGTGCTTTTAGTGGCCTCAGTTCCAGGCTCTGTAGAGCAGGTGAAAGCCAATGAGGAGGACAAGAAGACCCTCATCTGGCATTTCGGGTGCCCCAGTTCTGGTGTCTGCCTGATGCCCCCTCCTCACACTGACTCTCTCGGGTTATTTTGCTTTTCCAGGCTTTGCCCACGTGGGTCCTCGGTGCCTGTTTGTCTAATCCTGCCATGTCCAGGGTGGTAGCCACTAGCCACATGTTAAATAAATTAAAATATAATACAATAAAACTTCAGTTCCTCAGGCATGCTAGCCCCATTTCAAGTGCCCGAAAGCCACATGTGGCTGATGGCTACCACATAGGGTGGCACAGATCTCGGCAGGATTTTCCATTATCACAGAGTGCTGGGCCTATCCAAACCCAGAATTGACATCACCTCCCGTGTGGAGCCTCAATAGACCCCAAATTAGTTCCTGTATTCTCTGTGCCCTGTTCAGGTGTTCCGAACCCTGGCTGCATTCTGATCATCCACCCACCCCTTATTCACCCATTTTCTTTCCTCTTTAGACACCTTTATTTCAGGACCCCATTAAATTTAGGACTGAATCGTTCCCTCAGTCCCCACTGCATACCAGGTGCTGGTGGCCAGTGTCCTGAGGTGGAGTCTTTACCTGGTGTCCCCTCAGCCTCTGTTGGGGAGGCAAAGGCATCAATGAAATCGTTGGAGTTCCACTTGGTCATCTCCTTGGGGAAGACCTCGTCACTGTCCGAGAAACCTTCTGAGGGGAACAGGGGGCTGTGTCATGGGGTGGGAGAAGCTGTTTAGAGACACTCACACCCCCAACCAGGTCTCAGTGCTGACCGTGGGCATCAAAGAACTCCTCCTCGGAGCTGTTCTCGGAGTCCCGGGCAATGTTCTGCATACGCCACTCGGACAGGCTCTGGGGAGACACACCCCCTACGGGGCGCTCAGCCTCAGCCTGGGAGGTCAGTGTGGGATAGTCACTTCCTCCTGTCCTGTCCTATGCCCAGACTCACCTCCGTGTTGGGATGAGTAGGAGGAACGAGAGGACGAGGACCACTGCTTCCCAAAGCTGGCATCCGGGGAGGCATCGGGATCAGGAGGAGCCTCAGGCCCATCGGGGGTGCCAGCATTACTGGCTCCTGTCCGGGCCTCCGCGTTTGGCTTTCCGGGGGCCTGGGCCTCAGGCCCCTCACTGCCCATGTTGCACTTGGCCATGCGCTGGGCCAGCATGCGGGCAGTCTCCTCCTCCAGTGCCCGGATGTCGGCCATGCTCAGCTCTGTCCACTCATCCTGCCAGCACCAGGCCTGTCGGTGGGCCCGCAGCATCACCCGACGCAGCCCTGTTGGTGCCCAGGTATCAGAACTACGTCCCTCCCCTCCTTTACCTGTCACCACAGCTGCATACCCAGCTGCTAAGGTTGGGTAATGCTCCCCTGGATATACCACCCACCCATAGCCACAAAGTGGAACAGTAGGGCCAGTGTTGTCCAAGGGAAGGGAGTGGAAACTGGGGCATTTGTCTTCCTGCCCCATCTCCATCCTTGCCCACCACCTCTTCTGTCTCTCTGGACATTCCGACTCTGAGTCCTAGCCCCACCCCATCACTCCCAAAGTTGGGACCAGTGTTTTTTAGCTGGGTTTTTTTTTTTTTTTTTTTGAGATAGAGCCTCAAGCTGTCACCCTGGGTAGAGTGCCGTGGCATCACAGCTCACAGCAACCTCCAATTCCTGGGCTCAAGTGAGTCCCTTGCCTCTGCCTCCCAAGTAGCTGGGACCATAGGTACCCGCCACAACGCCCGGCTATTTTTTTTTTTTCGGTTGTAGCCGTCGTTATTTGGCAGGCCCAGGCTGGATTCGAACCTCCCAGCTCAGGTGTACATGGCTGGCACCTCAGCCGTTTTAGCCACAGGCGCCGAGCCATTTTAGCTGGTTTCTTGCTGACTTCTGAGAATTTAACAGTTAATTAAGGGGTTAACAATTAATCTAACTGGTGATGGTTATTGAAGGAGTTAATAGTTAATGGAATTGTTGGCACTCAGTGAATGTCCATTCTGAGAGTTTAGAAACTCTTAAATGTCTAGGAAATATAGTAATAATGGCTCAATTATAATTATAAACTTTTGGAAAGACATATATCAGAATCTTAACTGTGATTTTATGTGGGTGATTTTCATCTTTTTGTGTTTTGGGGTATTTTGTTCAAATGCAAGACAAGAGGTCTGCATCACTGTCTAAACTAAATTTCCTCATCTATAAAATGGGAATAATAATCATCCTTGCTTTGTAGGGTGATGGGGGTGATAAAAGAGATCTTATGCAAAAGGCAATCAGCAAAGGGTCTGGTGAGTGAGATCACTGTCAATGTTAGTTCTTAATATCTGGCTCAACCTCTTCCTCATTTATTGAAGAGAAAGTTAAGATAGAGACGGCCAGTGACTTGCTGGAGCTTCCATGGCAGAGTCAGTAGTGGAGCAGAAGCCAGGCCACAGGACTCTCCCACCTGAGGATTGTCCCTCTACGTGCAGGTGACCCATCCTTGCACCTGGGCAGTGAGGCAGGGCTGGGCTACAGGGGTTAGGTTGAGGGGAGGTGTGGAAGGGGATCTCCTGCACACCAGGGCCAGGGGCTGGGCTTGGATCTGGGGGTAGGAAAGTACCCCAGACAGAATGATATCAGAGTCAAAGCCTCCTAACCTCTACTCTTTAACATGTGGCTGTTGAGGGCTGGAGACCCTCCTGAGATTCTCTAAATCTCTCTTGACTCACAGAATGATGGAGAATCTTAGAATCTTCATGGAAGCAGCAGCATCTCTGAATGTCAGAGCTGCCAGGATGGCATAGATCGTGACAGCAGCTTCTTTCCTGAACCCCGACTAGGCTGTACACCCCTCTGCCTCAGTGTCCCCACCTCAAATGGAAATGGTGGCTTTCTGTTTCTGTGTCCCCAGCAGATGCAGAGGGACCTTGGCTACAAAGGCAGGGTTCAAGTGCGTGCTCGGTGCTCACCAACATCATGGATGAATTGCTCGATTTTGGCCTGCATGCCCCAGTAGCGGAACTCCACCTTGCACAACTTGTAAGCACACATGAGGGGCCCTGACTGGGCTGCTGTCCGCACCCAGTCATCAGCCAGTGGCCCTCGGCCTGTCTTGAGGGAGCGGTACAGCCGGGGGTCTTCTTCTGCTTTGTACTCGCCTGGGGCCACTGCATCCCGCACAATGTCGATGGTGTCTGGGGGAGGGGTTCCGGCAGGCACTGAGCAAGGCTAGCAGCTTCAAAGCCCTGTCCCATGCCCCTTTGAGGTTGGGAGGAGGGCCTCTCACAGTGAGGCTCTGAGGCCTGAAAAGAGCCAGGCCTTGTCAAGAGCTTCCTGCAGAGGCAGCAGGGGCCTGGTCCCCCATAGCTCCAGCCTCACCTAGGATGCGCTGTCTCCTCTCAGCTCCACTCAGGTTGAAGACATTTGGCTGCTGGCCTCCGTCTGGCAGGTAGTAGGTCTCTATTTCAATGGAGAATTTCTCCACAAAGGGGCAAGTGTACCTGGGCAAAGGGCAGGGGTAGGGCTCATGACTGTGCCCAGCGGGGCTGTTCCCTCATAGGGGCCCACACCCCTGCCCCAACCACTCACCGAGTGCGAGTGTAGGGGTAGGCATTCCAGGACTCTTCTTCCACCTGCAGGGCAGCCTTGGGCAGCAGGGCTCGGAACCAGCCTGGGATGTGGGAGCCCACGTGGTACACCTTGTGTGTGTACTGCCCACTGCCTCCAGGCCCATCTGTGTATGGCCGGTTGGCCAGGATCTCCACACCGCTGCCCTCACCGCTAGACTCCTCCCGGCTCTTTTTCTGTGGCCCAAGGCAGAGCAGAATAGGGATCTGGCCCCAGCTCAGCTCCTGGGATCGCCAGCTTGGCCTGGAACCCTGCACAGCTCTGGGGCCCTAGTCTTGGCCTTTTCAACTCCCTGAAACCCAAACCTGCTGCCCCACCCCCACTCTCTGGGATCAGGATCACAGATTTTGCCCAGTCCCCCATGGGGTTCTGCAACCCAGCATTTGATTCAATTATTCACATATTTATCAAGTGTCTGCTCCACTCCAGGCATTGTTAGGGATTATTAATTCCAATCTAGTGATGAATAGAACAAAGCCACTTGCCTTTGTGGAACTTAGGTTCAAGTGTAGGGAGACAGACAAAAGGAAAAAACAAGTTATGGGGTATGTACTCTAGGAAAGAGAAAGCTTAGAAAAGAACGTGAGCATCAAGGGCCAGGAATTGCAGCTTTGATAAAATGGTCAGGGAAGGGCTCATTGAGAAGATAACATGACCCTGCCTCCTTGATCATGACTTGAAGGAGGTAAGGGAAGAGCCCAGTGGATGTGGGGTGGGGCATACTCAAGGCAGGGCCGAGGTAGTGCAAGCTCCCAGGTGGGAGTGCACTGGGTGTGCTCCATGAAGAGCAAGGTGTCCAGGGCAGCTGGGACAGAAGAATGGACCAGAAGAGGACAACGTGCTTGCACCTCCCAGAGGCCCTGAGCCAGGTCCCCTCCCTCTCTGGGACTTTAGTCCCAGCTCCTGCCACATTCCTTATAGCTGCAAAGCACCAGATCCTGAGTTTTATAGTTTTGGAGCCCAAACTTGGCCCTCACTCCCCTGAGGCTGGGTCCCAGCCCTCCTGTCTCCTCAGACTCTGATTCACAGTTCTAGAGAACAGATCTGGAACAGACATGCCAGAGGCCCTGCACCAACCCTTTTCCTGAGAGCTGCCCTGGCCCACTCTCCTTACAGCCCAAGCCCAGACGCCTCCCTCACTCTCTGTCCCCGTCTGCCCCATCCCTGTCCTCACTTTGCAGCCTGATCCTCACCCCCCTCTCCCTGACCTCCTGGGGTTGCCAGTGCTCTCCAGACCCCCTCCTGCCCCTTCTCTCCCACCTAGGTCCCCTTCCTCATCCTTGTCTCTTCATTGGCTCCCTCCCTTTCCCCATAGGATTACAGATTCTGAGGAGGATTAAGGGAGATCACAGGAGGCAGAGCCTCCATCACAGGCTGGGTACTTGGTGGAGGGCCCCACTCAGCTCTTCTGCCCCCTCCCCACAGCCTTTCCCCCACCCCCGCGTCCGAAGAGCTGCCTCTCTCTCCTCCTCTGGGTTCCGAGCCATTCCAAGCCCCAGCAGGGCTGTGGGGTGGGGGGGGCTGTCAGTTGGGCTCCACCCCTTGTCCCCTGTGCAGCCTGCGCGCCGGCCGTCGGCCCACCTTTGTCTTCCCCTGCCCACCGCCCTCACCTGGATCATGTAGAGCTGGGCCACCTGGTACTCGTCCAGGCTCATGGGCAGCAGAATGTGGTACTCCTTGATGAGCATCCTGAAGGCGTTCAGCCGGCCGCGCGCGGCCTCCGCTCCGCCTGGCGCAGGGCACGGCACGGCAGTCAGTGCCGGGCGGCGGCGCGCGGTCCCGAGCCCAGCGCGCGGGCCGCGCGGTTGGTGCGGCGGGACCCCATGCCCCGGCCCGCTGTTGGGGAGGCAGAGGTGAGCCCAGCACCGCCGCCCGCACAGCCGGGGGCCGGACCCGCAGCGAGACTGAGCACTGACCTCTTTTCAGTGCAACCCCCGCCCCCCGCCCGCCCGTTGCCATAGCAACCGCGCGCTGACGCGGGCCCCCCAGAGCGGCGGGCTCCGGCCAGCGGGAGGGCCAGCCTCACCTCTCCCGCCGTGCAGCGTCCTAGCCTCCTCGGAGCTATACCCCTCGGCGGCGCGCCCCCAGGAGCCCCCGGGCCCCTCCTTCCAGGTCCGCCTTCCACGACCGGCCCCCCGGGGTCCCGCCCCCTGCATCGCTTTTCCTGAGTCGGCAGGGTCCTGCGTAGTTCTGGACGCCCACCAAGAATCTTGTCCCCCGGGTGTCTCTGCGTGGAGCGGCCTCGTGCGCCCCAGCGTCTCTGCCAGTGTTCCCCACCCCTTGCACATGAACCTACCTTCCAGGACCAGATATCCCCTGTTTTCCCCCACCCTGGCGGGCAGCCAGGTCCTAGACTTCTCCCTCCCCAGCATCCTTCCTTGACCCCTGGCCTTCACCGACTCTCTCTACTCGCCTAAGCAGCCATCCCGTCATCCTTCCCAGGGTTTGAGCCCCTCCTCAGGCTGAGGCAAGAGCTGCTCCAGAGGGTATCCCAAGAGCTCCCGACCCAGGAGACCCGCTCCGCCCACATGCGCCCCGTCCAGGAGCCACAGTTCCGCCGCAGGCCCCCCTCCCACCCTTGCCACCCCTCCCACCTCGCACCCAGCGAGCAGGCGAGAGGCCTCGCTATCCCCACTTCCCTCTGCTCTCCGGCGTCCCAGTCCTCAGCCGTACTCTTGGCCCGCCTGCCGACGTCCCGGCTCACCTCTAGCTTAGGGCAGGAGCTCCTCACCCGGCCCGGGTGGGGACGGCCGGCCAGTGAGTCAGAGCCCCGAGCGTCCTCAGCCCCAGCCTCGGGTTCCAGCAGTGACCGGACCCTCCGGAGGCGCAGCGCTGGCCCATGGCCCCGACCTTCCTCTCAGTCCGCCTGCCGGCGCCCCTGCCGTCCTTCCCTGCCGCCCGCCGCGTCACTGCGGCCGCCCCGCCCCCTTCCTGGGCCCCGCAGGCCCTCCCCACCCCCGCGGGGTCCGGGCAGCCCCGCCCGCAGCGGACTGGGGCAGGCCCCTGCCTTCCTTCCTCAAAGCAGCCGGGGAAGAGGACATTGTCCTAATGCTGGTGCTTCGTACTCCCTCCGTGCTGTCTGGGTCCCCAAAGACTCCTGGTTCCTTATCTCCACCCTGGCCCGGCCCTCCTGGGTAAAACAAAGGGGTGGAGTTTGACACGGCCGGGTCCCAGGCCCATGTTCCCCAACTCGTCACCTTCTGGCCCTAGACCCTGAGCCATGTTCCCCAACTCCTCACCATCAAGCCCTAGACCCTGAGACCCAGGGTAAGGGAGATGCCTCCCCACTGTAGTCTGCCTAGAAACTGTTGGTTGACTTGCCTCCACCCAGGGCTGGGGTCCAGGGCGCCAGACCTCCAAAGTCACTAAGCTACACGCCCAGGCAGAAGCAGGCCTTCACTACAAATCTTTGGACTAGCTCCTGAATGGTGCCACAAGGCTTTCCCCACCCATGCCTTCCAGGTCTGTAAGTCTGGCCACCCAGCTACCCTGGGCAAAGGCCAAGACACTAAGGACTGGGCTCACGGGGTCACGCCTGGCCTGCTAGAAGGTGCTGCGGCAGTGGATGGCAGCACTGAGCCAGGTCTCACCCACGTTGGAAGCCAGGCTTTTCCCCTAGTTTCTGCTGCCAAGTGCCAGGGGAGGGAAGCAGCAGTGTCCCCTCCCTCTGAGGGGTCAGAGACTTTCAGGGCCTATTTAGACTTTAGGGTGTTGTTAGGGCATTAAGGCGTGTGAGGGAGTGGCTCAAGTGAACTGGCATTTCTACCCTGCCAGGCATCACCGCCAACCCAGAGGAAGAGCCTTCTAGGCCCAGGCTGGAAGCGCCTCCAGCAGGGGAGGCAGCCAAGGCCCTGCACTGCCCCCTGGCGGCTCCACAGGAAGGCCGCCGGCTCTCAGGGCCCAGCCCCTTCTTCCACTTACAGCTGAGCGGCAGAATCCCACCCAAGGCCTGTGGACAGCTGAGCAAGGCAAAACCGGGTTCCGTCAGCCTCCCCCTCCCTGCACCGCGCCACCCTATGCCCTTCCTTGCGTCTCTCCTGTTTTCTCCTTGGTTCACCAGGCTTAGCAGAACCAGACCCAGAAAGGCTCAGAACTGAGAGAACAACTCCAAATCATCTTTTATTTATATAAAAAGGGCATATTTAGCAAAAGACACACTGAGAAAAGAGTTGCTATGACCCAGGAGACAAGGCAGGGAGCTTCTGAGTCTCTGCTGGGGGAGGAAGTGGCCTGGGACAGTGATGAGGGGTGCTGGGGAAGGGCTGGTTGAGGGGACACAGAAAGGAGAAAGCCCCAGTTGGATCAACACTGTCGGCAGGTCATGGGTGGGACTCGCAGTGACCTCGCTGCTAAATCTTGAGGAGGACAGTTAGTGCTGCCAACTGGAGTGAGAGCCTCTCCCTGGTTCCTGGAGGGTACCCACCAAGGGACACAGGACAGGAAGCTCAGGATGGTTAGTGCAACTCAGGATGAAGGCCAGGGAGAAGCAGGTGCTCTGCAGTGGCCAGGAAACGTCCAGACGAGAAGGTGCTTCCTGTTACGTGCGGGCGTTCCGCTCTGTCTCTGCCAGGCACTCTCGGACTAGGGCCCGGGCATGGATGATGCCTGGGGTAGGGGTGGGGGGAATGGGGTCTCAGCAACCCTCCACAGCCTGACCCCTCCCTCTCCACTCTCTTTCCTTTCAGCAAGAAAAACTCAAATCTAATGAGGGGCTGGATGAGATTAGAGGTGTGGCTAATCCTTACATTCACCCCTTAAATACAAATTCCTATGCTCTTCCCTGGAAATTGACTCAATTTCAATTCAATTCAAAACACTTCTCTGGGTAGTAATACTGGCTCTAGTCTAGGCTTGAGGTGGTCTCCAGGTGTCCTTCATTTCCTAATGAATAACGATTGTCCAGTGTCAGCCTCCTGAGCAGGACAGGGTGAGCCTAGCCTCCCTTACCTCTCTTCAGGCGTTCCATGGCACTCTTGCTGCCAGCATAGGTGGGCCGGATCTCTTTGCCCATCTCCTCTATGACCGACAGTAGGTCTGTGTAAGTGCTCTGTGAGCCCTGGGCGCCGGGTGGCTTCATGGCCTATGTCAAAGGAGAACAGGGCAGTGAGATCAGGCCCCTAGAGGGGAGAGAGAATCCAGTCCCCATCTCTAAGCAAACCCTTGTTCCTACTCACCTGCACGTAGCCCATGGAGGGTGGTCCAAAGTCGTTGAACAGTGGTCTGAAAGGGGCAGCGGCTCCAGGCACTGAGCCTGATGGCGATGGGACACTTCCGGCTGCAACAGGCGCGAGTTAAGAGGTCAGCACCAGGCAGCGACGCCTCCCAGCTTTCCAAGCCCCCGACCGGGTTCCCTCCAAAGGATGCTTCATTCCACGCGGATCAACTTCGGGAACAAACCCCTCCCCCTGCGCTCCACCTACAAGCCCTTACGTGACCACGCCCACTTCACAGGCCAGCAAACTGAGGCTCAGCAAGGGTGGGCGGCGGACCCAGTATTGCAGAACTCAGGCCGTCTTCTCTTCGAGACCTTGACGCCCGGGCAGGCGAGCAGGGTCAGAGCTGGATCCTCACCTGTAGGGACCGGGGTGCCCGGCCCAGGGGTGCTGGAGCCGGCGGTGCTGCTGGGGGCGGGGGCGATGGGTTTGTAGGACATCCCCTACTCCTGGGTGCGGCGGACGCCAGCCGGCCGCTCCTCTGGGGTTGGCTGCCGGGCCGCTCGGCCGCGCTCTGATTGGCAAGCGGGCTGCACGCCCCTAGTAAATAGAGCTCCGGCCGGAAGGGCGGGCGGGCACAAACACTCCCTCACTCCCGATTGGCGCGCAAAGATGTCACTCGCGCCTCCTTATTGGCCGAGACCTGCCCCAACAGGTCGCAACCGCTGCAGATTGGCCTCAGTCTTCCGGACCTCGCACCTGTCTGCTCGGGATTGGGCGGTGGCCGCCTTCCTCCGCAATTGGCGAGTTCGCGGCCCGGTCCAGCGCGCTCTCAATCCGATTAGTCCCAAGACCCAGGAGGCGGGGCCTTGGGAACCGGGACCCGAGTCTGGGCCGCCGGTTCGCGCCGCGGGGTATTCCCCGGCGCTGGTGCCGCCCTCACGTCTCACTCGCGCCGCTTCGCCCGCCCGCTCCGCGCCAATGTCGGTTCACCAGGGCCGCTATCGCCGCCGCTGTCGCCGCCCCGCCTTGCGCGCCTCTCCTATGTTCGGGGTCCGAAGGACGCAGGGTTTTGACGTGCCGAGCCCCGCGCCCCACCCCGTGCGTTTCTACGTCACCTTTCACCGGTTCAGCACCCGCTCCCCAATCTGCGCATGCGCCCGCCCGAAGCCTCTGTTCCCATGGCAATGGGTCGCTCACTAACGCCGCGATCCGCAGCTTCATCAGATTGGCTAGTCCTCAGGTCTAGGCAGATGTTAGGTCGAAGGGCCACCTCCAAGACCCCTCCTCCCCTTTCCCCAAGGCCCTGCGCCTCTGCCCAGATAATGACGGCGGTTACGGCTGACCTTTGGTGAAGACTAACTGTATGCGGGCCCAGGACCAAATGGGTCGCGCACAAGAGCACCGACTGGAGCCAGCCTGTTGGGTTGGAATCCCAGCACCACCACACCACCCTCACTAGTGATTTCGCCCGAGGCAAGTGGTTCACCTCAGTGTTCCTCATCTTCCCCCCTTGTAAAATGGGGACAATAATAATTATCTCATAGGGTTGTTTTGTGGATGAAATGAGTAGTCATCAGATGTGTATTGTTTCGTTCCCCTCTTTCCCATCCCTCTGCAGTGCCCTAGACCTCTCTGTTCCATCACCCTGATCCCTCCCTTCCAATCTCATTCCTCACAGACTTAGATCTCAGACCCGTCTCCTCTCACCGACCCTGTGTCCCAGGCTTCTTCCCCAAACCTCTCTGGCCTTGGGTATTCTTCTGTCCCCAGCTCTGTAGATATTTTTCATTCCCAGGACATTCATTCACTCATACTACAAACATCTTCTGATTCTCTCCTTCATCCCAGGCCTTGTACTGAACGCTGAGGATACAGAAATGAATTGGCCATGACCTCTGTCCTCAAGGAGCTCCTAGTCTCTGATACAGGGAAGCAATGTCTTACATTGCAGCAGGACAGTGACCACAGTGGAGACCCAGGCAGGGTGCAGTGGAGCTCAGAGGAAGGGGCTTGCCTGGTGGCATCACAGAAATCTTTCCAGTGGAGGTGGCACTTGAGTAGAGCAGAGACAGAGGGGCCCCCTCTAGGTAGAAGCACAAAAGCCTGAAAGTGTGAGAGCACATGTGTTTGAAGAACATGTCATGTTTTGGCTGGAGAAGTCATTGGAAAGTGAGGGCAGAACAGTAGAGATAACTGCAGTGGCAGGTGGAAACCTCGGGTGCCCTGGATGTAAGGAAGCTGAGTTAACCACTGAATCCAGGGCTTCCTAACTTCAGCCATTTGTGGGACTCCTTCAGCAATCTTGCCATCTATTTAATATTTCCTTTAAATCGACTCACTTTTTTTTTTTTAATTTCATTTCTATATTTCAGAAAACCTACTTGAATATACTTTGAAACAAGAGTACAACAAAATAGAATATACTTCAAATGTTGAATATACAAACTATTATAGTTCAAATTTGAACACTGGTACTTTCCCTCTTAAACTTCAACTAAAAAAAAAAAAAAAGAAAGAAAACTCCAGGTATTAGAGCTACCTGACAAAAATTCATGCTGAGCCTGAACTTCAAGTGACAGTAGAACTGAAACTGATATGTCTGCACAGATGCCAGGGCTAAGTGAGTGACACAGGCATGTTATAGCAAAAGGCCAGGGCCAACTGTTAATATGTCCACAATTAAGAAACTGACAGACTTAAACTACCATATAAAATGTTACATGTAAATTCTATAACAATACTGTGCTAGGTACAAGATTTTTAAAATTTTTCTTTTAATAAAA
>CAUYRH010081762.1:0-23979 GCA_963574655.1 Perodicticus potto
TGCACGAGGAGCAGACAGCAAGGCGCCAGTGTTTTCCGCACAGGTGGTTGGTTCTTTTTCAAGCCGGTTTCTTCGTCCATCACAGCATCAGCACCGCCAGGGCCAAGGCAGTGGTTGTAGAGCTTTCCTGTCCTGCATCACTCTTAATACCTAAATGTGTTACACTGTGTTTCCCCAGAGGCAGACCCAGACGCAAGGCCTTGGGTATGGGTAGTTTACTTGTTAAGTGAGCCCAGGAAGCTCTGCTGAGGGAATGCAGAGCTTTGGCAAAGATAGCACAGCAGCCCCTGTAGGGTGGTGATTGGAGCTGAACCCCTGGAGGCACACTGGGAGGCAGGTGAGAGCACACCACTCAGAGTTATGCTCCTAAGCATGAGGGAGCGGGGCTCTTTATACATCAACGCCCTTCGCCCAATGGTTGAGGGCTGCTTTGGGAGAAGTGGAGGGTGTCAGTTCCACCTACCACTAAATGGAAAATGGCTCTGGCTCCGCAGGCAGCAGGAGGCAGGGGCTAGCAATTGGGACCTAGGCCGGGGTACACTCTGACAGTTAGGTGAGGCGCCAACAGCATTAGCCACACTGATTACTCATCTGTGACCCTGCCCTCTTCACACGTGATCTGTGTTTGTCTCTCCAAGGAGACTATGTTTTCCAAGGGCAAGGAACCTTCTGTTAATAAGCTATCTAGCAGGGGAGGAAAATCAACAAACTTGACAGAATTGCTGAAATGTGTGGCCAAGACAAAGAGTAAACAAGGAGACAGCAGAGGACAGGTGAGCCAGGATGGGGGGCGGGGCCAGACCTGGGCAGAGGAGGCCTCCAGGGAAGGGGACAAGAGCTGAATTTCAATGGTGGGTTAGAAAGGGGGAGGTTCTGGTTGGCAGAAGGACCCTCATGCACATTACATTATTTTATTTTATTTTACCTTTTTTAGAGACAGAGTCTCACTTTATCACCCTTGGTAGAGTGCTGTGACATCACAGCTCACAGCAACCTCCAACTCCTGAGCTTAGGCGATTCTCTTATCTCAGCCTCCCGAGTAGCTGGGACTACAGGTGCCTGCCGTAACGCCCGGCTATTTTTTTGTTGCAGTTTGGCCGGGGCTGGGTTCAAACCCACCACCCTCAGTATACAGGGCTGGCACCCTATCCACTGAGCCACAGGTGCCGCCCATCACTGCATTATTTTAAATTAACAGTTACCCCATCTGCTACATGGCTGGCATTTCCTACACATGCACTAAGCTTGGTCAAGTAGATAATTATCCCTCATTTTGCAAAAGAGGAAGCCATAACTCAGAGAGGTTACAGGACATGCCCAAAGTCACCCAGAGAGGCAGACTTGGCCAGATGAGTCCCCACCTTTGGGGAGGACGGCACAGTGCTCACCTGCTGTCCCAGCTGACCATCCACTTCTTGGAGAAGCACCACCAGCTTCTGGATAATGGCCTCCTCTAAGGGAGATAAAGAAGGATTGAGCCACAGTGATGGGATGACACCTAGTCCTCTGTCATGACAGAGTGCCACAATGGTGTTAGATAGTATTTTATCTCACAGATTATTTATGATGGACCAAGAAAAATCTTTCCTTAAACTGGAGCTGGAGAGCTTTGTTTGCTTTATAGAAACAGAAAGAACTGAGGCTTGTGAGCCTCACCTGTAACCACATTCAGCTCCATTTGACAGGTGAGAAACTGAGGCCTCCTGATGTTCCTTATCCAGGCCACCATGGGGTCCCATGGTCAGAAATGGGAGTTTGGACTAGAAGTAGCTAATTAGAATGCAAGGAGGCAGGTGGCACCCATAGCTCAGTGGGTAGGGTGCCGGCTACATACACCAAGGCTGGCGGGTTGGAGCCGGCCTGGGCCTGCTAAACAATGACAACTGCAAGCAACAGGCATTGTGGCGGGTGCCTGTAGTTCCAGCTCCTTGGGAGGCTGAGGCAAGAGAATCGCCTGAGCCCAGGAGTTGGAGGTTGTGACACCAACAGCATGCTAGGGAGACATAGTGAGACTCTGTTTCAAAAAAAAAAAAAGAAGGCTTGGCGCCTATGGCTCAAGCGACTAAGGCACCAGCCACATACACCTGAGCTGGAGGGTTTGAATCCAGCCCGGGCCCACCAAACAACAATGATGGCTGCAACCAAAAAATAGCCAGGCATTGTGATGGGCGCTTGTAATCCCAGCTACTTGGGAGGCAGAGGCAGGAGACTCGCTTGAGCCCAGGAATTGAAGGTTGCTGTGAGCTGTGATGCCACAGCACTCTACCCAGGGTGACAGACAGCTTGAGGCTCTGTCTCAAAAAAAAAAAAGGCTCGGCGCCTGTGGCTCAAGCGGCTAAGGCGCCAGCCACATACACCTGAGCTGGCGGGTTCAAATCCAGCCCGGGCCCACCAAACAACAATGATGGCTGCAACCAAAAAATGGTCGGGCGTTGTGGTGGGCGCCTGTAGTCCAGCTACTTGGGAGGCGGAGGCAAGAGACTTGCTTTAGCCCAGGAATTGGTGGTTGCTGTGAGCTGTGATGGCACTGCACTCTCTCCAGGGTGACAGCTTGAGGCTCTGTCTCAAAACAAAAAAAAAGAAAAAAAGAAAAGAATGCAAGGAGGGGACACAGTATGGCTAATGACACAGCAGGAAGGAACCCATCCACCTGGGTTATAAACAGTGGTGTGCTGGGACTGGCTCAGACTAAGTTCCTTCTCAGGAAATTTGTAAACCTGTTGTTGTAAACTGTTGGAGCTTGAAATAGACCAATGTAGAAATACTCATACCCCATGGAAATCTGCAAACACTACAGAGCAGAGCTCCCCCCACCCCCACCTGTTTGCCAGCACACCACTGGCTAGGAGACCCGGTGCAAACAGGACTTTGATATGCAAAGTAATGGGGCGGAGGAGTCAATTTACATCGCACAGAATAGACAAGATGTCCTCTGCCTGAAGGAGGCTCTCCACCTGCAACTCTGTCCCCAACAGCCCTAGGTCGAAGGCCAAGCCTACCCCCCCTGCCCCATTCTAGAATCTCCTGGGGTATTTGCCAACTCCCTTCCCAGTTCCCTCCCCAGAATCATTCCCTATTCAGCCCGTGAAATCCTGGAGGAAGAGAAGCACCCAGGGAGCCCTCCCAGGTAGGAGCAGGGGCAGTACTGACTAGCTTCACTTGCTCCATCCTGCTGAGGTCCCCCTTCTGGCTTGTGGCTTCTGGCCTTGGAAGGTGCTTCTGAGATCCCAACTGGTCCTCCTTCTGCAGGTGAGGGCTCTTGGAACTCAGAACATTCTGGATCTGAGGGCAAAAAAGAGTTGGTGTGTTTTGCACCTGGCACAGAGCTGAATCCCGATCCCAATGAGAAGCTGTTCAAAGGCCTGAGCCCCAGAGGGTCCTTGTTTCCAGGCTCCTCAGGGAGGTCCCCACCCAGCTCAGCCTCAGAGGATTCTCAGTGTTCTCGCAGCCTTCTCCACAAACCTAACTCTGCTTTCGTCCACCACCCACCTCTGCCTCTTCACCAGCTAGGAGAGGGGCAAGTAAAAAAACAAGTATTCCAAGGTCCCCAAGTGAACCTCTCTCCCCTTTAACTCTTTGAGGCTTTCCAAGTCTTAGCCTGTCTGAACCTCACTTTTCCTATCTATCAAATGGGAGTAATAAGACTGCCCTCGCAGGGTTGTGAGTTGGTTAAACAAGATAATATGTGCACTCCGCAAACGTCAAGGGAATTACTACACGCCGAGGAGCTTTAGTGTAGTAAAAAAACAGGCCCAGGCCATAGCCTACTTCTTTTCTCTTAGCTTTTCAGGCAACTCAAATGCACAATGCTCTGAACTCACAACACAGTTGTTTTTAAACGTGTGGAGGGGTGGGACATGTGTTATAATTGGAGGGGTCCCGGTGGTAACCAGTTTCTCACCTCTCCCTGCCCTCCTCACATCCTGCGCTGCTTTGAGGGGAACCAACAGTCAGGGACACATCACACAGCAGCCACCCTAGCCCTGAGGAAGCCTCCATTGCCACGGCAACACCCGGCCTGCTTACCAAGGCTGCTGGAGGTGGAGGGCCGGTGGCCACCCACACACATGGGCAGATAGCTGGGCCTCTTGGGCCGCCTGGCCTCCGGGCTGGCAGCCCCTGCAGCCCCTGCAGCCCCTGCTTTTTGGTGCTCCTTGGAGCTGTGTTTCTTGTAGGAAAAGCTTCTCCTAAAGCTGGACTTTTTCTCCTGGGATTTCCTCCTGCAGGGGGAGGGCATGCTTTCCACAGCTGCTTCTACCTCCTGGATGTGAGTTTGCTGTGGGGGAGATGAGAGAAACTGAATCAGGGCTCCTGACCTTGAGATTGCAGGTGAGCTGGGGAAAGATACCCACTGTGGCCTAATGCATGTGGCGGGAGTGGGGTTGGGGAGTGGAAGAGCGCCTGATGCTCAGGGCTGGGGAAATTTGTGTGGTCTGGAACTGGATGGAGCAGCTCCAGGGAGGAGGAGGAAGCCTGGGCCAGGCTTTGCAAGATGCAGAATTGGGGGCGGGGAGGGGCAGTGATTCTGTCAGGCAGGGTTGGGGGTTCATGGTGAGGTCAGGGTACACAGGGCAACATCTTCCTCACCTTCTCTCCCCCCTGTTCCTCTGCATCGTGGAGTAGAGCGACAATCTTCTGGATGAATTCTTCTAAAAAAGATCAAAGTGTTCGCTTACATTCCAGTGCTTAGAAAAGCTCTTCTACGATCACCCTTCATTTCCTAAGGTGGCTCCCTGACCAGGGCTATGCACTCAGCCCCTCCAGGGTGCTGATGAGCTGTCAGAGGGGGCCTGAAGGCAGAGCTGGTTCCCTGGGACCCACATTCACTTAATTGTTCATCTAGAAGGGCTGGCACACAGACAGGAGGCCCTTAACTCCAGCAGAAGCTCCCTCAAAGCCACCTGGGAAGGCCTATGTCGCACAGGTCCCTCCACTGTCCCCTCTTCCTGTCTAGGTAGAACAGGCCCCTTCCAATTCCCCTTCAAGGCACATATTCTATAAATGCAAACGAGGCAGAGTGGGGGCAGGGAACAGAGACCAGACACGCAGAACTGACAGGAGTACTTGACTCTAGGCCCAGCTCGGCCTCTTCCTATGCTCTTTACTCCCCTTGGGTTCTGTCCACAAGTGGGCCACCTAACAATAATGACAACAAATGCAGCTAACTTGTCCCGGCTGCTGACAGGTCCTGCTCTGAATGCTGTGTAGGTATTCATTCTTTTAGAGCCGCCAACAATTCTAGAAAGTGGGTACTATTTTCACCCCCATTTTATAGATGAGGAAACTGAGACTAGAGATGAAGTAACTTGCCCAAGTTATACAGCTTGAAGGTGTCAGAGCTCAGATTCAAGCCCAGGCCCTAAAGATCACACCGGTCCCTACTGTGGGTCAGTGCCTTCCTCCCATGGCCTCGTGTTGCCTCCTGGGGACAGGCACAGACAGAGTGGGCAACTGGCAGCCTGGCTCGGCCAGGCCCTGGGCCCCATGCTGCCTCCCCAGCCTGCTATACCCAGAGGGAGGTCTGGACAGGTCACAGCCTCTCTCTGGCTCAGTTTTTGTCCTGCGATTGGGGAGTCAGACCAGAAGCTTTCCAAGGGTCTCTGAGTAGAAGAGAGGAGTACTGACTGGATTCCAAGGCTCTGTCCAGCTGCAGCTCCACTCCTGTTCCTGCTTGGGCGGAAGGCTCGAAGGGACTGGGGCTCCCACCATCTGTAGACAGGACTTCTTGGACTTCAGGTTCTTCCAAGCCTGAGAAGCAAAATGAAATGGTGGTGTGTTGTGCCAACGTGAGAATGTTGACTGCACAGAAGCTAGCAGAGTCTACAGTGGCATCACGGCTGGATCACACTAAGGCCTAGGCAGACGGAAGTGAGCTGCTGGGCTAGGCCCTGTCTCTGATTTGCTGTTCCAGACCTATCCCTTTGTACATCCATAGAACTGGCTTTCCTGCCTCTCCTCCCTCTCTTGGGGACCCATCCCTCCAATATTTTGACTTGATCCACAAAATAGTTGATGAATAGATGCCCGATTCCATGGCATGAATTAATGGATCATGGCCAGAATCCCCTGGCACGAAAATATATCCCTGTGTGGCCTGAAATTCTACCACTGGAGAGCTGCTCTTTGGTGTTAAGCAGTGTCCCCTCCTTTCTAAGCTGTAAATGCCCCTATCCAGGATAACCAATTAGGCTGTTCCTTCCTCCCTGATGCCCAAGAAGAAACTATTTGATCCTTTTTCCCTCTAGCTCTGGTTCCATCAATGATGGGCCATGTGACCTTGAACACATTGTTTTACTTCCTAAAGCCTCAGTTCCCTCATCTGTAAAGTGGGGATAATAATTGTACTTCATAAGATGGCTTTGAGGGAAATGTCTTATTGTACAGGTGAGGAAACTGAAATGACAGGCAGGTCTCCTGCCTATCGGGTTCCAGTTCTTTCCTGCACCCCTACACTTCTCCTTGTGGAAAAGGGTGTAGCTGCAGAGAGGTGGACGGTTGGGGGAGCCCTGAACACAGTTTCCACCTCAGGCTTAGCTGGGCTGCCCAGACCTTAGTGAGGTTTTGTGTGTGGAGGTGACCTGCTGGCATTCCTTCTCTCTACCCACAGCCCTCTTCACACTGCTCAGGCCTGAGTGCAAAAGTCAGACCAAGTGGCAGCCTTTAAAGTGGTCAATTCCAGCTCTGGGGAAGGTTCCAAAGCTGGAGGCAGCTGCAGGGTTGCTATAGCAACTGCGGGGCCTGCTCACCAAGACTGCTGGAGATGGAAGGCCGATGGCCACCCACACACTGGGGCAGGTGCAGGGGCAGAAAGCTGGGCCTCTTGGGTGGCCGGGCCTCCAGGGTGGAAACATCTGTAGCCCCCGCCCTCTTGGGCTCCACAGAGCTGTGTTTCTTAGAAAAGGCTCTCTTGGGGCTGGACTTTTTCTCTTGGGATTTCTTCCAAAGAGAAACTGGTACTGGGCTTCCTAGAGGCATGGCCACCTCTGGCTGAGGGGCTCGAAGTTGCTGTGAGGGAGAGGAGAGAAACTGAGTCAGACCCCTGACCTTGATGAGAGGGGAAAGCTCCCGGAGAAGCAACTGAAGAATAGCCAAACTGTAGGGTGGCCCAAGAGTGGGGAAGGCTGAGCTTTGGAGCAGTAGCAGCGGGCTTCAGGGAGGGAAAGGGCTGGAGCCAGGCCTGCAAGGACAGGTGGGGCTTGACAGAGGGGGAGAAGGTGTGAGCCCTGGGACCTGCACGGGTAGTTTCCTCCTCACCTCTTCTTCCCACTGGTCTCCCACTTTTTTGAGCAATTCCACTATCATCCTGATGATAGCATCCTCTGGAAGAAAGCAATGTACTCGGTTACTCTTTCTAAACACACTGACAACCCTTTCTAAATGACCATATTGGAGTTCTCTTAAAACAGCTCCTTGGGCGAGGAGCTGCAAGGTCAGAAAAGCACCGCATTTCAGGAGCTGGTCCTTCTGGGAAAGGAAGATCTGCATGGGAAGGGTTCTAAGTTAAAGCATGACATTTTGTGCAGAAAGTTTCAGGTCAGCCCTTCAGACATTCAGCTTGTGCCCCACTATTTCCTTTGAACTTCACGGATGGGTGAATATTCACTTTGGGTTCAGTAGGCTGTGTGAACTTTTTTTTTCTTTTCTTTGAGACAGAGCCTCAACTGTCACCCTGGGTAGAGTGTGGTGGCATCACAGCTCACAGCAACCTCCAATTCCTAGGCTCAAGCCAGTCTCTTGCCTCCGCCTCCCAAGTAGCTGGGACTATAGGTGCCCACCACAACGCCCGGCCACTTTTTGGTTGCAGCCATCATTGTTTGGCAGGCCCCAGGCTGGATTCGAACCCGCCAGCTCAGGTGTACATGGCTGGCGCCTTAGCCGCTTGAGCCACAGGCGCCGAGCTGGGACTGTGTGAACTTGGGTAAGTCTCTTGCCCTCTCTCGGTTTTCACCTCTTTCCCTGTGACATGTGGATCCTAATCCTTGTCCTGCCTCCCTGAGAAGGCTGTCAGGACATCAAATAAGGGATAAGGCTTGGAAACACTTTGTAAGACTAGTATTCATCTTTCAACCTGCAAAATTCCACCAGGAAAAATGGCAGATGGCCAGCCTAAGGTAGAGGACAGAAGGACCTTGGCAGGCATGACACAGAGAGAGCCGGCCACTTGCCTCAACCACACTCCCAAGCATCACAGAGAAGCCACAAACAACAGAAATGGTTTCCTGTGACCTAGTCAAGGACAGTGTGCTCAGACTTGCCTCCCACTTAGAAATCGTCTGGTTTTTGCGCCTTAACTCAGTCTGCAAGCTGCTTCCCTCTTGTGTGAGAATATGATTAGCTGTAAAATAACTAAACATCCTGAAAAATAACTGCATAGCTCCTCCATTTCATGTCTTTAAATATAAACCCATCTTGGCCGGAAACAGCAGCTTGCACCTGTAATCCTAGCACTCTGGGAGGCCAAGGAGTGTGGATTGCCTGAGCTCAGAAGTTCGAGACCAGCCTGAGCAAAAGCAAGACACTGTCTCTACTAAAAATAGAAAAAACTAGCTGGGGGTCATAACAGGCACCTATAGTCCCAGCTGTTCAGAAACTGAAGCAAGAGGATCACCTGAGCTCAAGAGTTTGAGGTTGCTGTGAGCTATGACATCATGGCCCTCTACCCAGGGAGACAGAGTCTCAAATAAATAAATAAATACCCATCTTTTTTACAGGGAATTAGATGAATAGGGTATTATTCATTCATTCTCATTCTCTCTCTCTCTTTAGAGACAAGGTCTTGCTATGTTGCCCAGGCTGGCCTCAAATCCCTGACCTCAAGCAATCTTCCACCTCAGTCTCCAAAGTTAACTGTGACTACAAGCATGCACCACCATGCTTAGCTACAATAAATTAAAAAAAACTGAAAAACATAGCCCCATCCTCTTAACACATAACGTAGGAGCATTTGCCAGCAGCCTTCTAATTCCTAAGACTCCCTTCTGGGAAACTCTAAAACAAGTAAACATGGCCAGAAGCACCAGAAGAGGATAAAAGATCAAAGTACATATTTTGAGAGCCACTGTCCAAGGTCTCAGTAATCACACAGAGCAGTTTATCTCCTACCACCCCAGCCGTAGGCAAAAAGACACTAGAGATGTGAACTCACTGTCAGGCTTTTTGATCTCCTCTTCTCTCTGGTGATCTGAGGCTTGGGGAGAAACATTCAAGGCTGCAGCACCACCCTCTTCAATGACCAAGGACTGGTGGAGATCAGAATCTTCCCTGCCTAGAAAACAGACGAAAGCCAGTGGGCATGTGGGTGTGTATGTGGGGTGTCAGTGACATTCTTCTAATTTTGTTGATCAACATAAGAAAACAACACAGAATTCACAGCACAACAGGCACTGCAGCAGCCAGCTCTAGGCTTGGCCAAAGAGTCAGAACCGCACCAAGGTTTTCATTTGAAAAGAGGCTGCCTCAAACCAGGTGCCCCTCTTGGTCCCCCAGCCCTCATCCTGGATCTTTCTCAGGTCTCTTCTCCCCCATCAAAAAGCACAGTGAGTTTTGAGTGCTATAGGGCAAAGCTCTCTCCCCCTCTGGGGGCCAGGGTGGCACCCAACTCCAGGATCCTGGAGGCAGAATAGGAAAGCACCCTGGGGAGCAGCTCCCTCACTTATGAACAAGGAATCCAAGGTTCCAGAGAGGGCTGCTCAAACTCAAGGTCAGTTATTGGTCAATGTAGTAAAGTGTAGATCACTAGCACCCCAGCTGCCCTGGAGTAAAGGGGGGGCTTCCCCTTCCCTGCTCCCTGCGTCCCCTTTCTCCTAGGTGTGTGTTCCTCAGACTAGAGTACTTAAAAATAACAGCTACTCCCCCCACCCCCGAAAACTGAGCACATTCCATCTGGGCCATGGCCTCCCCAAGAGATGGAAACTTCATTTTATTCAGGAAAGATGGAGGCTGAAAGAGGAATGTTTCAGGCCCCAGGCTACACGGTCAGTGAACGATGGAGCCTCAGGAGGTTTAACCCGGAGCTCTCAGCTGTGGGGCTGTTCTACCTCAGAGAGGTGTCTCAGTGACGGTGTCCCCTCTGTTGAGAGGTGTGCACAGCGGGCTTATCACGCTCTGGCCTTGGGGAAGGGCAGTGGGGTCCCCACAGGAACAGGCATGGTCTGCTTACCCCCGCGAGCTGGGCCCAGGTCCACCTCCTCGGAGTGCAGGGCAGCTGCTGTCTTGGACAGCCCTGCCTCTGGGCCTCCAGCGTCCTCATCGTTGGCCCCCTTGGGTTCCTCAGTCACGTGTTTCTTATGACCGTGTTTCTTCCGGCTGGCCTTCTTGTCATGGGCTCTCTTCTTGAGGTCAGGCTCCCGTGGGGACTCTGTGGGGTGGAGGGGGCCCTCCTTCCCCTTTGTCTGCCTGCTGGCTTTTTCTCGGGGCTCCTCCAGGCCTGTCCTCAGGAAGAAGTTCAGCATTCTCTTCAACCAGCCCTCCTGGGCCTTGTCCTTCTTGGGGTCTGGAGGGGGACTCTGCTCACTGGAGAGAAACTCCCTGGTCTCCTCCAGAGTGAGGACTGCAGCCGCCGGGCCCTGAGCCTCTGCAGAATGTCTGGCCCCATCGCTGGCCGACCGGCGGGGCGTCTTCCTGGAGGAGGCGGCGGCCAGGCTGAGGCGCTGGCAGTCCCGAGACTCTGGGTCCTTCCAGGGGGCTTGCAGCCTGTCCAGAGACTTGGTTCTCCTATTGGCCACAGGCTTTCTTGGGTGCCTCGGATTCTCCATGGGGCTACAATCAAAACAAATAGTTCCTTTAGGAGAGGCCTACCAGAAACTGCCAAGGCTGGCTGCCAGTGCTGAGCAGTGGGCTCTTTCGCTCTGTCCACTAAAGGGAAAAATGTCAAATTCTTGTCTTGGCACCCTCTCAAAGCTGTGGTCTAAATTTCCTAACAGCCCTGAGGTAAGGGGGTGTCATTGTCCCCACTCTCCAGAGAATGAAACTGGACCACAGGGAGACTGTGCTGCGTCTCACAGCCAGTCGGCGGCATCTCCGGAGCCTCCGGAAGGCACACAGCCCTGCCCACACCTTGCTTTTAGTCCACTGAGACAGACTCTGGACTTCTGATCTCCAGGACTATAAAATAATCATTCATGTGGTCCCAAGGTCTCTGAGCTAGTGGTATTTTGTCACAGCAGCAGTTGGGAATGAATAAGCTGCAGCTGGAACCTGAGGCCAGATCCCCCCCTTCCTGGCCTGTGGACTTCGGGCAGCTCTCAGCACCTTTTCTGGCCCCTTGTGAAATATGCCTGAGACCTCTCCTGTCTATCTTGCAGGCTGTTAGGAATATTTCACAAGGGTCGCTGTAAATGGCAACTCTCATCATCCCAGCTGCTCAGGCCAAAACTGTGGAGTGGTGCCTGACTCCTTGGTTTCTCTCACTCCCACTTCCGAACCACCAGCAGAGCCTCCTGGTCTCATTTCCACCGCACCCTCACCACATCCAGGCCCCTGCACTCTCTCACCTGGACTGTCCCCATCACCTCCTAAGTGGCCTCCCTGCTCTCCACTTGCCTTCCTTGCAGTTATCTCCCCCCAAAAGTTTTGTTTCAAAAGTCCCCTTTATCGGCTCGGCGCCTGTGGCTCAACGGGCTAAGGCGCCAGCCACGTACACCTGAGCTGGCGGGTTCGACGAATCCATCCCCGGCCCGCCAAACAACAATGACGGCTGCAACCAAAAAATGGCCGGGCGTTGTGGCGGGCGCCTGTAGTCCCAGCTACTTGGGAGGCGGAGGCAGGAGACTTGCTTGAGCCCGGGAATTGGAGGTGGCTGTGAGCTGTGATGCCACAGCACTCTATCCAGGGGTGACAGCTTGAGGCTCTGTCTCAAAAAAAAAAAAAAAAAAAAAAATCCCCTTTATCAGCTCAGCACCCATAGCACAGTGGTTAAGGTGCTGGCGCATACACTGAGGGGCGGGTTCAAACCAGGCCCAGGCCAGCTAATCAACTGCAACAAAAAAATAGCCAGGCATTGTGGCAGGCACCTGTAGTCTCAGCTACTTTGGAGGCTGAGGCAAGAGAATCGCTTAAGTCCAAGAGTTGGAGGTTGCTGTGAGCTGTGAAGGCACAGCACTCTACTGAGGGCAACATAGTAAGACTCTGTCTCAAAAAAAAAAAAAAAGTCCCCTTTGTCTATTTTGCTAGCTCTTGAATTTTGAGTGCCCTAGGACAATGTCCAGCACATCACTGGCATTCAATAAGTACTTCTTAGATGAGTGAGTAGATACATAACACAAACATTTAGTGAACTGTACAAAGGGTCAGATATCTTTGGACGTGTAGTTAGCAGGGCCCCTCCTTCTCCATCCAGGGTGAAGCAGCTGCCAGTGGAAAAGGCAAAAGAACTTCCTCCTCCTGGTAGCACTTTAAGCAGGCCCGGGTGTGGGCCTTGCAGTTAATTGGTGTGGCTTCAATCTGAAACTCTTGGGGCTTTCCAATTTTCCCAAAGTTGTCAGAGACCTTTTGCCCTTTGGTGAATGGTAAAAGAAAAACAAAAGGTGGCTTTGGATCCTAAGTCTGAGTTCCCAGAGAATCTTACCAAGTTTCGGAACGTGGGCTGCCTACTCTAATTTGTCATTACAGGTTTCGCATGCCTCGACTAAGTATTATTTAGTGGCATGGAATGTTAGTTACGCATTTCCATCCTATTTCCTACCTTTACCAACTGATTCATTGACTCTAAAATATATTCTGTTGCTGTGTTCATCTTAGAGGCGGAAATAATCCATGATTGCGATTTCATATGTATGGAATCCGTGGGAATGTGAAGAAGATACATAGAAGAAAAGACACAGGGACACAAAGAAAGATTTGAAGGTGACGGTAACTTTCAGGGTAATGAGAGAGGACTGGACAGTATTGCAGCCCCAGGTCCCCAACACCAAAGGCTACTCGGTATCCCCAGCCCAGCTGGTGCCCACAGGCGGACAACCTTGGAGGAAATGAGACAACCTCCTTGGGCCAGGGAGGAGGCAGGCAATTCGAAAGGCTTTATTTGTTGTTTAATGTTCCTTACGAGGAACATTTGGGCCACATGGAAACTTTTGGTGATACATGCTTGTACCTTATGTGGAAACTCACTGGTGTTCTTGAAAGCCCCAGAGGCTGGTTGTGCTTCGTAGCAGGGTATGGGGCAGACTAAGAAGAAATCATAGTGGCAAATATTTGTGTTTGTTCTCCTTTATTTCTTTCAACAAACGTTTAATAAGCACCTGAAATCACGCTTGGTGCTAGGGATATAATCGTGAACAAGATGCAGCGTGCAGACCCAAAGAGAACGTTCTGGTCCTCTTGAGACGCGCGGGCGCGGGGATGAGAGTATGTGGTGATGACAGTAACGCTCCACTCCCCTGCGCCTGCTCTCTCTTTAGTAGCACTTGGTCCAGGAGAAGACAAATTTAGGTTGAAGGTCTCTCTGATTTTTAAGATCAAAGTAAGCTGAGCCAGAAATATTTACTGAACGGTATCAGGGCTCTTTCTGCTGTTTCCGTATGTTCCTGTGGTCAGAGCAAATTGGATGTGGTTGGCAGAGAAACTGTTCCATAACAAAACCACAAAACCAGCTGAACACACAGGGCACTCTTGTTCAGCTCAGCCCCTCTTCTTCCTGTGCTAACTCAGCTCCAGAGGACCCACTGCACAGAGGCCCAGAGCATCCTTACCCAATTAAGAGAGGTGCGATAATCTTTTAAAAAGCTGTCATTGCTATGGAAACAGTTTTCAACCATGCAGATGGTTGCAGTATCCTCCTATCACATCCAAAGGACACATTGCTACTTCCAAATCATAACGTCAACACAGTTCCACCAGCAAAAGGTTTTCCTTCCTGATGTTTTCTTAAGAAAATTGCCTTGATTTGGCCATCCCCTCTGTGGAATAACCATTGCCCTTGCCCAGGGGGAGGTGAGAGAAACTAAGGAAAGGAGCCAGCCACACAGCTTCTGCGACAGCCAGAGCAGGGAGGCGGCTGGGGACAGGCAGCCTCGGCCGTGCTATGGTTCTCCCAATAAAGAGAGATTCTAGAACCTCCCAAGGCCCCAAATTCCAAACCCAGTGACCTCTTTTCATTCTTCATCCTCCCTCAAGGTGACTGCAGCATTTGATATGACCATAGATCATTCTGAAAGTTTTGAGATACACAAAAATAAAGAAACATAAAGTCTGTGTGGACAGAAACAAATAAGCTCTCCTGGCAATATTGATAAGTCAAGCAAGTTGAAACTTGCTCACTGAATCAAAGGACGCTGTCAACTAGGTTTCTCGGAAGTGAAATAATGGGGTGGCGCCTGTGGCTCATCGAGTAGGGCGCCAGCTCCATGTACCGAAGGTGGCGGGTTCAAACCCGGCCTCAGCCAAACTGCAAAACAGAAAAATAGCCGGACTCTGTGGCGGGCGCCTGTAGTCCCAGCTACTCGGGAGGCTGAGGCAAGAGAATTGCCTAAGCCCAGGAGTTGGAAGTTGCTGTGAGCTGTGTGACACCACAGCACTCTACTGAGGGCGATAAAGTGAGACTGTCTCTACAAAAAAAAAAGGAAGTAAAATAATGGACACAGTCTATCTCAAAACTTTCATAGTGACCCATATATATCCACTTCCTTCTTCTGTAAGCCTGTCCTCTCTGGGGACCTGGGACTACGCTCAGTCGCCTCCTTCTTTGCCTCCCCTTCCCTCTCTGACTGCTCTTTCTCCTCTGTAATAGTCCAAAGATTGAGGGAGGGTGAGTGGCCAGGCAGGACGAACCCACCCACCCTCAGGAAGACACCTGGAGAGCCCCTGTGGATGGTGTGTCCTTAGGCTTTCAAAATCTCTAAGCCCTGGGAAGATTGTGTTTTATTTTTTACTTTATTATTATTATTTTGAGACAGAGCCTCAAGCTGTTGCCCTGGGTAGAGTGAGTTTTATTTTTTACTTTATTATTATTATTATTTGAGACAGAGCCTCAAGCTGTCGCCCTGGGTAGAGTGAGTTTTATTTTTTACTTTATTAGTATTATTATTATTATTTTTTGAGACAGAGCCTCAAGCTGTTGCCCTGGATAGAGTGCCATGGCATCGCAGCTCACAGCAACCTCCAACTCCTGGGCTTAGGAGATTCTCTTGCCTCAGCCTCCCAGGTAGCTGCGACTACAGGCGCCTGCCACAATGCCTGGCTATTTTTTGGTTGTGGTTGTCATTGTTCTTTGGCAGGCCTGGGCTGGATTCGAACCCACTGGCTCTGGTATATGTAGCTGGAGCCTTAGCCGCTTGAGCTACAGGCACCAAGCTGGAAGATTGTGTTTTAATATTAACAAACTCCCCCATTCTATGTGTGCCAAAATTGAATCCTTCAAGACTTTTTTGAAGGGTAAAATTCTGCTTAACTAGAATTCATCAAAGTAAGACTTTCTTTTCCTTTCCTCTTTTTCCTTGTTTTGTACCCAAGGTGCTCACCTACATGTGGCCAAACTCTCAGGAGGCCTCCCCTGCCAGGTCGTGCTCCCAGGCCAGTAACCTCAAGACTGCAGCAGGCTCTCACTACATGGAAATCCAGCTGCTCTTGTAAACTTGTTTATTGCCTTTGTGGAGAGTGGGTTTCGGAGCAAAGTCCAAATGAGCTTAGAAATATCTGAGTGATCTTTAGATCACAGGACTTCTGATAAGTCATGACAGCCAGCAGTGACGTGTCTAACAACAACACACACCCAGGGAAAGCCCAGAGAGCTGGCCCTGGAGAGGGAAGCTTGCCTGTTTTTCTCAAGCATGTGGATGTCTTTGGTTTATTTTCTTCTTATCTTTACCCACTTTTTCTTTCTGAGACAGAGTCGCACTCTGTTGCCCTGGCCAGAGCGCCATGGTATCATCAGAGCTCATTGCAGCCTCAAACGATCTTCCTGCCTCAACCTCTGGAGTAGCTGGGACTATAGGCGTGTGCCACCACACCGGCTAATTGTGTTTGTTTTATTTTCTAAATTGTACACTGACCTAAGCTATATACCGTCCTCTCATTTATTCATCTGGCCAGTTATTTTGTAACTGCTCTGGCGCCATTTCATAGGGATATTTTGCATTCCCTCTCTCCAGGCCAGTACTTCACACAATAGGTGTTTAGCAAAGAGCCTCGTGTACACGCCCACCCCAGCACTCTGAGGGAGAGTGTGCGGCACACACGTGTGAACCCACAGTCGACACCGCAGATACCCGTGCACCAGAGCAACACACTCGTGCACGTTATAGACCTACATTCAGGACACCTGAATTTGCTGTCCCAAGTACAAGGAAATAATTATGTGATGGAGCTCACTGCTTGCCAGTGCCTTGCCCATCCAACTCTAAGTTCCACGAGCTGTCTCCCCAGGGCCGGGGAGGCTCTTGGTGTCTGTGGAGCAAATAAACAATTCACAGACATGCACAAACACAAACCAGCTCACCCTGTGCTGCCACACGGCATCCAGAGAGCCCTTTCACTTACATTACATTATTAATTTTCCATGGGCCTGAGACCCAAAAGAGCTCGTGGGGGAGCCAAGCCTCTGAACCATGAGCTGTCCCCAAAGCCCATAGCTGGAAGCGGAGAGCAGAGATTTAAATCCACTTTTCCAGCTTCTAAATCCTGCCTTCTCTCTCCTGCACCAAATAAATGGTCTCATGTCAGTACAGATATACACATGTGTGCACACACCAACTTAGAGGGGAGCGTGTCTGCTATTGCACATTCATACACATGCCTGCCATGAGCTGTGCACGTCCACATTACCCAGATACAGACACCTGTACCCCCCACATCTTATCCTCTATCCAAAACCACTGGATACAATGCTATGTGAGCAGTGGGTTACACTCCCCCAGCCCCTTAAATCCTCATCAGAGAGAGCATTAGGCCACCAGAATTCTTTTCTCCTTGTCATTGAACTAACTTCCAAAAACCTCAAAAATCAGATCTTTAACTATAGTAATAATAACACCTCTCATTTACATGGAGGTTCCCATTACCATGACTTCATGGACAGTCTGTAACTCTGTAAGGTCCTACAGGGAAGCTAGCAGGTGAGGATGCAATGCCGCCTTCAATCTATAGATAAGGAAACTGAGGCCCAAGGAAATGAAATTCCGTGCTCAGGGTGGCAGCTAATCAGCTGATAAGCAGGATCATGATTGCAATACACAACTTTTTATTTTTTACTTTGGAAATGAATTTTAATTCATAATTTAGACCAATGAATCAATTCACAATTTCATAAACCTAGGGCACAAGTAAGAGCTTGGAAATCTTTTATCCTTTGATTTTGAGGACCATGTAAACATTATTCAGAACAACCTTCCTGTCCCTTCCACACACATACAATAATAATAGAAATAAAAGTTAGTTATTAGGGTATCTTAGTTTGCTAGGGCTTCCATGACAAAATATGACTGAATAGACAAAAATCCATTTTCTCACAGTTCTGAAGACTAGAATTCCACAACCAAAGTGTTGGCGGGGTTGGCTTCTTTTTAGAATTGCGTCCCTGCCCAGTAGAAAGAGGTAGAGAGCTTTTAAGACCAAGTTACTTCAGAGCTCTTCAAGTAGCACTTAGCTGAGATCATATCATCGAATCCCGCTCCATCTTTTTAGAGATAAGAAAACTGGAGGCCCGGGGTGGACCCAGAAAGAACTGGGACTGGACGCAGCATCTGATCCCCAGAACTATCCTCCTTTTAAGAGCCTAAGATGCCTTCCCTACTGCCCCAGAGCCCAAGGGAGAGGTATTATTCAACCAACCTCAGACCATGGAAGTTACGCCCGTCCTGGGACACCTGGGCTGAGATCCCTGTGTCAGGCACTGCTCCCAGTTGGCTAGAAGTCGTGTCTGATGAGGGGTCAGAACCACTTTCCCAGGGAGAAGATGCTGCTACTTGCTATTGGCACTTTTCAGAGTGTCTCAGAAGATACTTTGGTCATATATAAATATCCTCCAAGGAGCTGAGCTCATGAACAACCAATCCAGAGAGCCAGGGGCGGGCCCACCTGCTTCCACCTGCTGTGCTTCTCCCTCTTCCCGTGATAGGAGGCTTAGCTCACCTACCCTGGAAAAAACAGTTTCACTGAACAACTTCCTCATTGCACTTAAACCCCAATAAGAAACCAATGCTCAGAAAAACAATCTCAGGCCTGACTGGGGGAAGGCCAGTCTGTGGAATTGAAAACAAGCCTTTCTGGGGAAAACAGATGAGTTGGAAAAGGAGATAGAGAGAGGTTTTTTTTTTTTTTGAGACAGAGCCTCAAGCTGTCACCCTGGATGGAGTGCCGTGGCATCACAGCTCACAGCAACCTCCAACTCCTGGGCTCAAGCGAGTCTCCTGCCTCCGCCTCCCAAGTAGCTAGGACTACAGGTGCCCACCACAACGCCCGGCCATTTTTTGGTTGAGCCGTCATTGTTGTTTGGCAGGCCCGGGCTGGATTCGAACCCGCCAGCTCAGGTGTACGTGGCTGGCGCCTTAGCCCGTTGAGCCACAGGCACCGAGCCGAGATAGAGAGAGTTTTATCACCTCCACACTCTCCCTCAGTTCTCAATGAAGACCAGTGGGGAGGGAAGGATCTAGAAAGAAATGTCTGTGATGTAATAGAGACATACATGTCTTGACCTAGAGACAAAACCTGGAAGGAAAAGCTGAAAAAGTGTCATGATTTCCAGATTCTGCTACCCCTAGGTAGGGTTGCTATAGGTATCGAGAGAACATTCTAAGAAGTGTTAAAAAGTTGCACTTCCACATTCTGTAGTGCCAGATTTTTTGTCCTAGAGAGCGAACACATATTTATAATCAGAAAAGATAAATTAGTTTTGTTTAAATGAAAGCAAAAACAAATGTCAGAAATCTTACTTTGGTTCGTTACGATAGAAAGACATGGAAAAATAACTATGGAAGCGCTGAGCTTTGGAGTCTCCCCCACTGGCACTGCCTGCCAGCTATGTAACTTCGGGAGGGGACACAATGTCTCTAAGCCTATTTCTCACTTAGGACAAGAATAGTCACCTCTGAGGGTAATTGTAGGGCCAAGTGGGATAATGCTTATAAAGAAAAGAAGAAAATACATTGAGGGCCTGACAGCCTTGGCCCTTGGTAAGTGTTCAATAAAGGGCCAGTATTTTATTATTGGTAGCAGGGTCATTAATGCTTCGTTCATTCTGTCAAAGAACAGGTTTTGGACCCACCTGTATGTTAGGCGCTGTCTCGGGGCTGAATTTAGAGAACTTATCAGCCCAAGAGGTGGCCCAACTTTCAAGCAAGAGTTAAACCATATTCCATATGTTTCTTATATTTCATGAAACTGTATTTTGTTAGCCACCTCCTCCAGGGCCTGCGTGTGCCATATGTGGTCTTTCTTATTCAGAGATGAATAGGCCCAGCCTGGTCTGACCCTCCTGGAGTCCACAGAATAGTTGGGAAGAAAGAAAAAAACACAGAGAAGAAATCATGAAAAGCAAGTGGAAGGAAATGGGAAGTTACAATTTAATGGGTACAGAGTTTCATTTTGGGAGGATGGAAAAGTTTTGGAGACGGTTGAATAGTGGAGGAGGTTGTACAGAAATGTGAACGTACTTTATGCCACTGGAGCATACACTTAAAAACGGTAAATTTAGTGCCATGTATATTTTATCACAATTTTTTGAAAAGCAAATGGAAGGAGTAGGGACAGAGAGCCACACAGGACATTGTTTGGGCACCTGCCTGGGACTCAGCATTCCCGTCCTCAGGCATATGTGCTTCCAGATCCCCACAGCAGGGACGACCATTGCGGGCTGCTGTGGACATTCTATACCTTGGCCCAGCAGAGGTCCGGAAGGGTAACCTAGCCCTGCCCTCAGTGCCTGTCAGGGCCCCTATCTGGGGCTGGGGATCTGGGGAGAGACTGATAGCTGCCTGTCCTGGAGCCTAGGGCGGGCTCCAAAGGAGCCCTTGTTCAAAAGCATTAAGAATTTCCAGATACACAGCAGAGCATTAAACCAAGTGCAGGGCCTGTGCAACCGTCCAGCTCACGTGGCCATGAAAGGCACTCTGAGGAGGACAGTTTCCAGCCACACGCCGGGAGGAAGAGACGGAGACTGAGAGAGGATGGCTTCTGAAATTTTTATCTAAGTATAACATATAGAAAAGTGCACAGGTCATAAGCATAGAACCCGATGAAATTTCACAAAGGGAATAAACCTATGTAACCGACACCCAGATCAAGAAACAGAACATCTGGTCAGCGCCCATAGCTCAGTGGTTAGGGTGCTGGCCACATACACTGGGGCTGGCAGGTTCGAACCCAGCCCGGGCCAGCTAAAACAAGAATGGCAACAACAACAACAAAAAATAGCTGGGTGTTGGGGGGGGTGCCTGTCGCTCAAGGAGTAGGGCGCTGGCCCCACATACCAGGGGTGGAGGTTTCAAGTCCAGACCCAGCCGAAAACTGCAAAAAAAAAATAGCTGAGTGTTGTGGTGGGCGCCTGCAGTCCCAGCTACTTGGGAGGCTGAGGCAAGAGAATTGCTTAAGCCCAAGAGTTGAAGGTTGCTGTGAGCTGTGACACCATGGCACTCTACCAAGGGCGACAGCTTGAGACTCTGTCTCAAAAAAAGAAAGAAACAGAACATCTCCAGCACTCCCAGGCCCCTTACCTATTTTTTTTTTTTTTTTTGAGATGGAGCCTCAAGCCATTGCCCTGGGTAGAGTGCCGTGGCATCACAGCTCACAGCAACCTGCAACTCCTGGGCTCAAGCAATTCTCCTGCCTCCCCCTCCCAAGTAGCTGGGACTACAGGCACCTGTCACAATGCCCGGCTATTTTTTGGTTGCAGCCGTCATTGTTGTTTGGCAGGCAGGGGCTGGATTCGAACCCACCAGCTCAGGTGTATGTGGCTGGCGCCTTAGCCACTTGAGCCACAGGCGCCGAGCCGCCCTTACCTATTTTTAAACCACATATGAATGGGAACCAGACTGCGTGTTTTCTATTATGTCTGGTTGTTCTCACTCTACTTCTCGTAGGTGATAGTCAGCCATATCGTGGGTGATATTCATTCATACCCCTGTGTGTTGCTACAGTTTTAATTCTCAGACTGACAACACCAAGTGCACAGAGGGAACTAGGCAACCAGAACTGTCATGCCCTGGTAGGAGTAGAAAATGGTACAACTACTTTGAAAAATTGGGCAGCTGGTCTCTATGAAAGCTGAACAGACTCCTACCCAGCTGTGACCCAGCAACCCCAGTCCTAGTTATGCACACAACAAAAAGGCAAACATGTTCTGCTTAGACAACACTTACTAATGTTTATACTAGTGCCATTTGTGATAGTCAAACACTCAGAAACTTACAACTACTCAAATGCCCATTAACAGGAAAATGAAAAAGAATGGCATATTTGCAAAATAGTGAGAATTCCTTTCTCCCTGAGAGTCCGTATACTTGTTTAGAACAACTATTTACCTTTTACCTTCTTATGTGGCCTGGGTATACCACACAGGGACACAGAAGATAACCTTGCTCTTGAGTGAGAATGAAGGTTTCAGATGGAGAGGAGTGGGTGGAGGAGAAGGCCCCTGTCTCAGGAGCGCTGGGTGTGGCAGTTGTGATTGGAAAATCTAAGAGAAGAATTTTCATTAGGGACACTCAAACCTCTCTGAGTATGGAACCCTGCTTCCCAGAACTGTGCCCTCGTCCTGGCAAAATAGTTTACATATGGAAATGAGGCTCCCTGGTTGGTGGCTCCCAGAGCAAAGAGCAAGTTGGTGAATGTGCCCTCCTTCCAGGCCCAGCCTCTGTCTAAAACCTGCCAGTTTGAGGTCCAGACCCACCGGAGTTTGGGGTTCCAACCCACCAAGCTTCCTGGAGCTTCCTCCTCTCCCCAGTGAGTGGCATCTTAAAGACTGTGACTTCACCCTTTGCCAATTCCTGTCTAGACTGAGGACCAAAGTCCCTGACCCAAAATTAGTCTCAGAATATTCTTTCAGTTGCTGCTTAAAATGACTAATTTAAGTCTCATGCCTGAAGTACACGAAGGATCACAATTCCCTTCCAAGATTCCCTGCCTCACGACTCTTCCTGTCTCTCCAGTGGCTTCCGGTAGCTCCCCAAATCTCCCCTCCCTCAGTTGGTCCTGGGTCCCTGCTGCAAGTGGGCAACTCAGGTGACCGTCCTGACGGAGTGGAAAAGCCATGGCTTTGACACTGGGCAGAGCTGCCGGGCAACCCCAGCCGCTCCCTGCAGTGGGTGTACTCGAGATGGTGAGAACAACTGCCATTTCCCAGACATTGAGAAATGGCCCATGCTAAGAACTTCTACAATACCTACAATACCTATCTATTTTTACCCCTACAATAATGTTTATAAAGAATATGTTGTTACCTTACAGATCAGTAAGTTGAGGCTCAAAAAGGTAAAATAAAATGCTTAAGTGATACTGCTAATAAATGGCAGATTGAAAACTGCCTGTCAGTCTCCAAAGCATGCGATTAACCATGACACGGGGACATCCTGTGTACTGTCGAATGTTTAGCAGCATCCCGGACCTCTACTCACTAAAGGACAGTAGTACCCCTCCCAGGGGTGGAAAACATGTTGCCAAACGGCCCCGTAGGGCAGAATCAGCCAGATGAGAAAGATTGGCTTCACCAAAAACAACTTGTAATGATCTCATGTAACTCAGAGTCCCCAAAGGCAGGCAGTTCCAGGCTTGGTACAGCAGCTCAACGGTGTCAAGGGCCAGTTTTATCCTGATGCTCCTCACCTCACAACCACAGATGGCTGCCACAGATCCCACTGTGCCACGACTGCAATCACGTTCAAGGGCAAGCAAGAGGGGGAAGGAACATGAGGGTGTGCTTCCCAGACATTGGTCAGCAGTTCTCTATGTCTCACTGGCCGAAACTGAGCTACAGCTGTGCCCCCCTTGGAAAATGACTAAGTGATGACTGGGGGGAAGTAGTCTGGAAATGGAGTGGACAGGACAGACACGCATCATGCTTTTGGAAATGACTTTTCTACCTGTCTGCTTTTCTCACCAGACTGTGAGCACCTTCAGGACAGGGACCTTCACGTTCTCCGCTGTGAACTTAGTCTTGTGCTCACTGAGAGGTGCTCAATCAATGCTTGTTGAAAGAAAGAATAAATAGATGAATGATCTAACCTTCCCCCTTCCTTGTTATCACTGAGCTGTAAATAGCCAATTATTCACTCACATGCCAATTAACTTATCTAAATACAAATAAGCCTATGTCACAAGTGATAAAATGCAAACATCTCCCAGTTTCTCTAACAAACTCAATGCCTCTGGCCACTGGACATGATATTCTACTTGTCTAGAACATTCTTCCTGGACCGCCAACCTCCCTCATCTCCCTCCCTCTTCATCTGGCCAGCTCCTTCTCACTCTGTAGGTCTCAGCTAGGACATCCCTGGCTTCGGGGAGCCTTCCCTAACCCCCCCGGAGTGGCTCAGAGTCGCCTGGGCTGCTCCATCCCAGCACTCATCACCCTGCGCTATGACTGTCTCCCAGCAAATGTTCATGCGGACAGAACAATTTGTTTTTCACCAGTGGGCTCTACATAAACTTTTGTTGAATGAATCATTTATACCAGAGGTTGGCAAGGCTCTTCTGCCAGGGACCAGATAGCATTTTCAGCTTTACAGGCCATATAATCTGTTGCAACTACTCAACTCTGTGCTTAGAGCAAGAAAGCAGCCATTGATAATACTTAAACAAATGAGCGTGTGTTCCAATAAAACTCTATTAATGGGCACTGAAATTTGAGTTTAATATAAATTTTACATGTCATGAAATATTTTCTTTCTTTTTTTTTTTTTTTTTTTGAGACAGAGCCTCAAGCTGTCACCCTGGATAGAGTGCTGTGGCATCACAGCTCACAGCAACCTCCAATTCCTGGGCTCAAGCGAGTCTCTTGTCTCCGCCTCCCAAGCAGCTGGGACCACAGGCGCCAGCCACAACGCCAGGCCATTT